>JAJJWX010001711.1:0-112691 GCA_023529315.1 Papaver bracteatum | reverse complement strand
CACATTTGTTGAAGGTTTAAATTCACTTCTCATCCACACACACCCAAAATTACCTAAACCTGCAGAAGTAGTTTTTTCCCACAAACATGGGGTTAAACAAATTATGGCATGTTGAAATCAAGCAACTAACTGGTCACGAAATGCATTGTTTTTCTTTATTAGTTTCATACACTACATGTACTTGATTCCATTTCAATTGTCACAATAATTTTCTTTAGTATCACATGCTTTCATAGTACCCATAAACCCCAGATTTCTGCATTTGTTAGTTGTTGCTATCTTACTAAGGCAGGCTTCCATAAGTTAGCTTTAGGAAGGGTTTGATTTTTTGAAGATCATTATATTGATGCTAATTTGGTCACTAGGGAACTTTGGTACCCAAAAGAAAAAAAACAATAGAAACTGGGAGGCAATAATTAAAAAAGGAATGTCAGGTAAATTAATTAGGGTCAAGCTATTAGCATGCGTAATGTCATCTTGTTCATTTTGTATTTAACATCTAGATTTTGGATATGTTATAGAAGTTTTTCTTTGTTTTGTTTCAAGTTTTAAATTATTTTATTTTGAAGTGCCTGATCTAAAACGTAACTAATGAGAGTCAACATGTAGTTAAAGTGCTAAATACCTCAGTAATTTGTATTAATATAAACAGTTTTTTCTCTAAAAACACTTCTTGTTTGATGATGCAGCTGTGAAGAACCCTGTTTTGGCTCTAAGTTATCATCTGGTTACAAACTTTGCTGCATTAAGCTCGAGCTCGACCTTCTATAAGGTCTTCAAGATGAAACCAACAGTACTAAGAAATCACTGAAGGTGAAGCCAATATGTTTTGAATAATTCTGTCATTGTGTTATCTTTTCCAGTAACAATGATGTTTGAGCCTTTGTTTTGGTATACTTCTGTTTATGTTCAGATTTACAACTAGTGATGATGGAAAGAAAGTGAAATATGATCAGTTGCAGTTGTTTCTAATTGTTGGCTTGATCTTCTTTATGTATTCCTCTCTATCTTCTCTATGTAATCTCTAGCCCTGGCCTTAGTCTGGAACAAAAAAACATGACATATTTATAGTTTAACCATGCTTGCTAATAACAATTTGGACTAATACCATGATACTATCCAATCATATATTCTGGTCTAAAGTTATTTGTTGTGTTACTATTCAGACTCCATCATACTGTCCAATTTTATTGATTTTGTAAACTTATTTTTTTGCTACAGGTATGCATAGAGATAGTAGTGTTGTTCTAGTGTTGGGAAGGACACAAATAGGTGCTACCATCCTGCATTCTATCTTCCATTCGAAATGCCTTTGAAGCTTCAGCTGGTGTAAGTATAAATGACGTCCTGCATTCCATCTTAACTTCTGGTGCGTAATCTAGGTTTTGACTTTTGTTTGTGAACTGGAATATGATTTATTGATTTTTTTGTTTGTTTGTTTGAAGTTACTAGTGTCCTTCTTTACCAAGGCTGCCACACATGAAGATTATTTCACAAGTACGTCTTTCTATCTATTCCCATAAATATGATTCTTTGATGTTTCAGATTATCAGTTGATGAATGATAAGATAAATATGCCCGAATCTCTCTGTTTTTTATGGTTTCCTTCAAATGTTGGATATGAGCAACTTTCAAACACTGGGAATAGAATGTTATTCCATTAGTAAGTTTCTTTGGTTGTATATTTGAACTTTTTAACATAATAAAGCTACACTTTGTATATTTCACTTTAACTTTTTAATTTGATTTTATCCAAGTCAGAGTAGTTGTATCCACTAGTAAAAATGATACTTCTTCTTAGTACCATGTCAGATTCGTGGCTATCCACTAGTAAGTCAGAGTAGTTGTATACAAAATAAGCATATTCAATTAATAAACTCTAACTTCTTTTTTCTGTTTTCTATTTTAACTCACTCCTTTGTGAGTTGTATAACATGTATAATTGGCTGAGTGAAGTATACTCGAGTAACTTATTTTGTTTTATTGTGTATTAAGAACTGAATGAAGTCATTCTAACGATGTTGATTTGATTTGCAGGAAGGTCGTTCTTTGTCGTATGTGAACCATAGAAACGACACATGGATGCTCTACTCGACACTTCTCACACATATATCCACGTTGGGAAATATGAGTTAGCTCTTTCAAGATTTAGCAGCGTAATTAAACATGTGAGTTAGCCCTATAACATGTTGAACCATGTCTATTATCAACTTTGCATATGTAATTGTAACTCTTGTCTGAGACTAATGAATAAGATTGGATTTTTTTTGGATAATTTACTTCCTTTGAGCTTCTATATTGAATGTATCGACTTCCTGTATGCAGTTTTTGAATGTATGAATTGCAATTCCTAAAAGAACGGCATGCAATTGGGTTGTATTGTAGGCGTGTACATAGGAAGTCCAAGCCCAGGATGAGGACCAATATTACATGCCTGTAAACTGGAAGTCCAGGTTCATTAAAATGATCTGGGTTACCATTTTTTTTTAATTGTAACTGAAAAAATTGTCATGGAAATAAGTGTAACAAAAATTGTGAAGTAAAAACAACATGTGTCATCATCTTACTGTTGTTACAAATGAGAGTAACAGTTTAATCGTCACAAAATCCGTGACAAACGGACGACACGTGTCTAATAAGAAATCGTTATAAAACTAATGGCAACACTAATATGTGTTACTATATTCGTAACAAAATGGGACACGTGTCGCTGACCCAATCGTTGCAAGGTTTCAGTAACAATTATAACCGTTGTCATAAATGTGACTTTTTAAGACACGTGTCACTCAGTTAATTGTGTTAAATAGAGAGTAACAGTTTAAACCGTTACGGTAAACTTTACTAATTTGACACGTGTCGCTATCATAAAATTAGCTCAATCGTGACTATTAATTATTGTAACGGTTATTTTATGTGACTATAGTGGGCGAATGTCACGGATAAAACCGTTACAAAAGCGTTTCAAAGTTATTTATTACGGCCTATTTTCAACAGGTTATACCCGTTACAAATCTCATCAGTAACGGTTATAGCCTGTGACAAAATTCCTGAAATGATGTAGTGTATCCCATAACAATTTGCAATATATAAAACCATACAAATTAATACTGCTAAAATCATCCTCCAAATAAACTTTAGAATTTAAATAAATAAATCTAAAAACATTGCAAGATGAAAATCATTAGAAATAGCTATGTGTACTCACAATTATGGCTATTCCAAACCCTAGTTATCCTTATTAAAAACACAAGAATAAATTCTCATAAGAAGTTTCCTAGATACAAGACAAACATGTAATGCACATATAAGATGGTTTGTCCTTAGTGGGTAGAATTAATCTTTTTCGCACGGATTTACACCAAGAATGTCTAACAAAGGCGTATAAAAATATTTTTTTAACAAAGAAGAACATATAAAGTCATTAATGACCATGCACCGTAGTACACACAAGATGATTGTGAACATTCAAGGATCACATAACAATGCGTACTACTGTCCATTATTGAACTTCCTTCTTTGTGATTCACCAACTATATTCTTTTAAAATCTACAAATGATCTTAGAAGAGTGGTACTCCAAGAATCCAAGTGCCCAAGTCCAAGAGAAGTGGAACAAGTGCGACGAAATGGAGCAAAACACTAAAAAATAAGAGATGGGATAAAGACCAATCTTAACTCATCCAAATTCAAAAATTCTCATCTCCATTTTGAAGAGAATTCAAAGAGGAAGAGAATTCAAAAAGAAAGAGGTCATTCTAAGTTCAGACGAAGAAGATACGGCCAAAACAGGTTTACCGGATATCGACGTCTAAAGGCAAGTATGCATACGGGTTTGCAAACGAATTTTCATGACCTGAAGCAGTATGCAAACGGGTATGAATACAAAATTCCCTGGACTTTGATTTTAAATGATGATATGCATACCTGGTATGTGTACCATGAAGTCCAAACATCCCGAACTACTATTTTCCAACCAAAACATTTAAGAACCTTAAACACAGATAAAGTTAGGTAGAAATGAATGATAAGCAAGGTACATGAATCATTATAAGTACTCTATGAAAATAAATACACAAATATTTCTCAAGTTTATAGACATACCTTTTTAGAAGAATCCAATCGAATTCTACAGCCTTACCGAACATAATTTGTGTTCCCCAATTCTTGTGCTTCCCTCACCGTATACATAGCAGGGCATTCCATGGTGAAGATATACTAACAACACACTCAAGTAGTGTTGAGGTGAGCAATATGTCTTGCTCACCACAATGGAATTTTGGATTATCATGAAAGAGATCGCTTTTAGAACCTTTCACATCCAAATCCATCTTTCCAAAGAACTTTTTAAGTTCCAACATCATAGATACTGCTTTCTTCACAGTCATGGAATTTTCTGGGACATCATTCCTTTTCACACTCAAAGTATCATAGGATTTCTTTGCTACCCACTTATGAGTGCATTTAGGAACAATATAAACCTTCTTCCCATTACTCTCTTCTAGATTTCTCGAAAGAAAATTGGATTGACTATTCTTTTGCAAGTTAGTCTTTCTCCAATTGGGAGCATCGGATCTTGTATTCGTCTTTAAGAAGTTATCCTTTTGATAACCATTACCACTGTGAAAAGGATTCGTATGACGTTTATAAGCAAATATATGTTTATCACAACACTGATTCCTTTTCCTAAGGGTTGGATAGTTACAACCTGTAACGTTAAGGGGATTAGTCTTAACATATGATATTGGTTTCACAAGTTCTTGTGATGCCCAAAAAAGAACATCATGAAATTTTTCATTCCTTATACAGAAACGACATCTCCTTTCCAGGTGACCTTTATTTCCTCAATAGTGGAAAACATAAGGAATATTCTTACCTTGATCTGTGTGTGCTAACTTTGGAGGTTGATATACTTCGCTCTTTCTAACTTTAAAAGCCGGTGAAGGTATTTCAGTTTTTCCATCAGTGAAAAAATTTTGTTGAGAAGAATCACTAGCCTTGAATTTTTTTACCACTTTGCTAATACTTGGAGCATCTATTCCCTTATAGCACAATCCTCGTGTATCACGATGATTTTTACTTCCTCCTAGAATAGTGGTTAATTTGCTTGAACTAGTATTAAACTTTTTGAAGTCATCTTCCAACATCTTGATTTTATCAAGAGTAGCAGTTAAATAAGCCTCAAGGCATTTTTCTCGAGAGAGAAAAGCATCTTCTCTATCATCAAAACTTGCTTGCTGAGAGTTAATTCTTCCTTCAATTTTTGCAAGTTTATCTTCTAACAAGAAGTATTTTTAGTAAACACGATCACATTCAAGTGAATTTCTTCTCGAGTGTTCCTCAGTATATTTGAGGACCGATTTGCAAGAGTGATTCTTACCATAAAGACCTCCGTAAATCCTTTTAAATTTGTTGTTTTCTCGACAAAGAGGAGTTAGAAGAGGTGTGACATGATAAGTTGTAATTTTCTTCATTTTCAACGAATCCGAAAACTTAACATACTCTAAGACTTCCTCATCAACATCTCTATGAATATCTGAATCGCCTTCATCAAAAAGTTCATCCAACTGTTCTTCTAGGAGTGTTTCCCAATCAACAGTTTTTACATCAAGAGAAGGTTTAGATATTGACTTAGATGTGACAGTTATCTCAGGTGAATCCAAGCTTTTAGAATCATCTGGTAATTTCTGAACGGGTACATTATTAGAGATAGACTCGTCCATAATAATCAGATTGCTACAAACATAGACTTATGAGGTCTTAAACGCGTTTGCCTGCTCTGATACCATTTGAAAAAGAGGGGGTGTAATACCCAACATTTTTAGCACGGGTTTTAAGTATATAAAATGGAGCCAAACGATATGGAAGCCCAATATTTATATTTAATCAAGTAGTTAGTTAACCCATATAATCATTATGTGTATCATTTTAAAATAATGATTAGGATTTTAGAACTTGGAAAATATAAGAAATTTAAAGAAAAATAAATTAATTAGAAGTAGAATTTATTAATATGATTTATGAATTTTGCATGTTAGAAAGGGTATTAAATATATAAAATTTTATTTTATGGTTTTGGAGTAGGAAACGTATACTAACGGGGGTTTACTTAATAAATACATTTGTAGAGATTTAAAAAGAGTCATGAAAATTAATAACTTTGCGAGAATTATACAGAATTGAGTAAACTTTTGCGGAGTTATGCAGAGTTGTTTAATGTCTTGCAGACATTTGTAGAGTCTTGAAGAGTTGTATAAACAAATTTTACATAGAAATATGCATGATAAACATAAATATAAAATTTATTGTAGCTTATTTATTATAGTAACTTCAACTAAATTAAAATAAATTATTATTATTTTATATATATAACTTATTTCTTTGGTTCAATGAAATACAATAAAGTGTAACAATAAATTAAAATAATAATTATTGTACATTTTTATGTACATAATAATTAAAATTAAAAAAAATGTTTAATCATATCATATAATTTATACTCATCTATAATAGGAGTTTTTTAGATTGTGTATTCATAAAAAAATAAAATAGAGTAAAAAACATCTTTATAAAAAAATTGGAAGTCTTCCAAAATCTTACATATTTTGCAAGACTTTTATCAAGGAAAATATATACCCAAAAGTCACTCAAAGTCTTGAAAATAGATAAGTATGCAAAGTCTTTGAATTTTCAAGTTTACAACGAGTAACACAAACTTTAGAATACATTTTGACAATCTACAACGAGTAACATAAACTTTGAAAGAGATTTTAAAAGTATACAACCAATAACACAATACTTTGTAAATCGATTAAACTCTTTGGAAATTGATAAAAGTATTTATTGAGTAAACCCCTGTAAATTAGAGAACTCAAAAGGTTTCACTCTTATGTACAATTAGTAATGAAACTAAATGCTAGTTGAAGGATGACATTTAAAATAAATAAATTATTATAATTTTAATGTTAATGTTAATGCATGCACTTATGGACTATTAGTGGAATAAAATCCATCAAAAATGCATGGAGTATAATATGATTACTTTGGTACATTTAATAGAGATAATGCTTGAGAAATAATAGATAGTCATTAATTATATTAAATAGTTTACTAGAAATTTCTTCTTTGGATTTTAAATTATGCATGTTATATAAAAGGTATTGAATGTAGCTTTTGGAATACAAATCGTAAGAAAATTTGTGAAAGAAGAAAATGTTTCATTCCAATATAGAATTAATAAGGAAATTAAATAATATAAATAAATGATGGTATTAAATTATGATATTAAATATTGTGTGTATATATACTTGGATAGAGAGAATAAGTAAAGAGACAACTTTCCCTCATCTTGTTTTCTCTCCTTTTCCTTCTTCTTCTTATTAGTTTCCCTATATACATTAGAGCAATAAACTCCTTCATACATAGTTTTCTTTTTTTTTTCTTATGTGAATAATTTGGAGAACAATATTTGGAGTGCTTTATGGAGTGGAAGAAATATGTTGTTGCATGGTTGATTTATTGGTTTCATTGGAGTTTAAATTTTGAGATGAAATTATATAAAAAAAATTAAGGTAGGTTTACTAACTCATCTTCTTTAAATATTTGTTTGTGATTGCTTTGATTGGAAATGGTGTCTTCTTCTTTTATTCTATTATGTGATTTCTTTGATTGAAACTAATGACTTCTGCTTCTTATCTATTTTGAATCAAGATGGATAATTATGTATAATTGTTGTTTGATAATATGAATGATCCTAAAACTGGAATGCAGAGATTATTTAAGTTAATTAAAAAATAATAATAACTTAAATAAGAAAGAGTTCATGTTTTACCGTTAGATGAAAAATGTTTCATGCTAACGGCGAGTAATGATCCCCGTAATTTAAATGGGTAATGATCCCCAATAGGAACTTGTGTTTCCTGATCATCAATGGCGGTTGTTCGTACCGGATAACGAAAATGAAATGGATAATGATCCATGTGAGAAAATGGGTATGATCCCCATAGGAACTTTTGTTCCTGACCATTGATGGAGGCTGTCCGTGCCAAACGATAGGTGGGTGTACGAACCAAGGACATTCGTACCGTGAACTCAAAAATTAAATAAAATGAATAATAATTCAGAATTAATTGGGTAATGTGAAATTATAATCAAAATCGTTGAATGCATTCCTTGTTTGATTTATTGTGATGTTTTGTATATTTTTAGAGGAAGGGAAAGTATGCCTATTGAGCCGTCAACTCACCCCAATTGACATGTTTTTGCAGATTAATTAAATGGTGGATGTGGAACTTAAAATTAGATGGATTTTGATCGTGTTGTTTTTGATATTATTATTTGATGTGTAATTTATTTATATAAACATTATTTGGTGAATGTTGTAATAGTGAATTTATAATACTTAATTTATGTATTTAAAAAGTTGTTATTGGTGAAAGAAATATAAAATACAAAATAAATAAAAAGGGTTTTAGTCTCTTTCCGACCCGTAACGCTTAGAGTTCGGATCTCCATATGGGTTTGACCCTGCTCCGGAACTCGGGGTGTTACAAGTTGGTATCAGAGCTCTAGGCATTAGATCTTACATGGGACGGCGAAAATTTAGAAATTAAAAAATAAAATAAAATATTGTCTTATTAATTGATTTGCATGATGAATGATTTATATGATTGTTGGTGCTGTTTGCTTAATTTTTTTGTTATATGCAGATTTTCTTGATTTATTGGAACTTGTGTGATAACTAATTGTGTGATGAAATGGAACTCCTAATTTATTTATCGTATTGTTTGCATGATATTGAGTTTTAAATGTTTCAACTTTCAAGTGTGTTCCAAATTTTGAGGACAAAATTTCTTTTAAGGAGGTAAGGATGTAATACCCAACATTTTTAGCCCGGGTTTTAGGTATATAAAATGGAGCCAAACGGTATGGAAGCCCAATATTTATATTTAATCAAGTAGTTAGTTAACCCATATAATCATTATGTGTATCATTTTAAAATAATGATTAGGATTTTAGAACTTGGAAAATATAATAAATTTAAAGAAAAATAAATTAATTAGAAGTAGAATTTATTAATATGATTTATGAAGTTTGCATGTTAGAAAGGGTATTAAATATATAAAATTTTATTTTATGGTTTTGGAGTAGGAAACGTATACTAAATTAGAGAACTCAAAAGGTTTCACTCTTATGTACAATTAGTAATGAAACTAAATGCTAGTTGAAGGGTGACATTTAAAATAAATAAATTATTATAATTTTAATGTTAATGCATGCACTTATGGACTATTAGTGGAATAAAATCCATCAAAAATGCATGGAGTGTAATATGATTACTTTGGTACATTTAATAGAGATAATGCTTGAGAAATAATAGATAGTCATTAATTATATTAAATAGTTTACTAGAAATTTCTTCTTTGGATTTTAAATTATGCATGTTATATAAAGGGTATTGAATGTAGCTTTTGGAATACAAATCGTAAGAAAATTTGTGAAAGAAGAAAATGTTTCATTCCAATATAGAATTAATAAGGAAATTAAATAATATAAATAAATGATGGTATTAAATTATGATATTAAATATTGTGTGTATATATACTTGGCTAGAGAGAATAAGTAAAGAGACAACTTTCCCTCATCTTGTTTTCTCTCCTTTTCCATCTTCTTCTTATTAGTTTCCCTATATAAATTAGAGCAATAAACTCCTTCATACATAGTTTTCTTTTTTTTTCTTATGTGAATAATTTGGAGAACAATATTTGGAGTGCTTTATGGAGTGAAAGAAATATGTTGTTGCATGGTTGATTTATTGGTTTCATTGGAGTTTAAATTTTGAGATGAAATTATATAAAAAAAATTAAGGTAGGTTTACTAACCCATCTTGTTTAAATATTTGTTTGTGATTGCTTTGATTGGAAATGGTGTCTTCTTCTTTTATTATATTATGTGATTTCTTTGATTGAAACTAATGACTTCTGCTTCTTATCTATTTTGAATCAAGATGGGTAATTATGTATAATTGTTGTTTGATAATATGAATGATCCTAAAAATGGAATGCAAAGATTATTTAAGTTAATTAAAAAAAAAATAACTTAAATAAGAAAGAGTTCATGTTTTACCGTTAGATGAAAAATGTTTCATGCTAACTGCGGGTAATGATCCCCGTAATTTAAATGGGTAATGATAACTTGTGTTTCCTGATCATCAATGGTGGTTGTTCGTACCGGATAACGAAAATGAAATGGATAATGATCCATGTGAGCAAATGGGTATGATCCCCATAGGAACTTTTGTTCCTGACCATTGATGGAGGCTGTCCGTGCCAAACGATAGGTGGGTGTACGAACCAAGGACATTCGTACCGTGAACTCAAAAATTAAATAAAATGAATAATAATTCAGAATTAATTGGGTAATGTGAAATTATAATCAAAATCGTTGAATGCATTCCTTGTTTAATTTATTGTGATGTTTTGTATATTTTTAGAGGAAGAGAAAGTATGCCTATTAAGCCGTCAACTCACCCCAATTGACATGTTTTTGCAGATTACTTAAATGGTGGATGTGGAACTTAAAATTAGATGGATTTTGATCGTGTTGTTTTTGATATTATTATTTGATGTGTAATTTATTTATATAAACATTATTTGGTGAATGTTGTAATAGTGAATTTATAATACTTAATTTATGTATTTAAAAAGTTGTTATTGGTGAAAGAAATATAAAATACAAAATAAATAAAAAGGGTTTTAGTCTCTTTCCGACCCGTAACGCTTAGAGTTCGGATCTCCATATGGGTTTGACCCTGCTCCGGAACTCGGGGTGTTACAAGTTGGTATCAGAGCTCTAGGCATTAGATCTTACATGGGACGGCGAAAATTTAGAATTAAAAAATAAAATAAAATATTGTCTTATTAATTGATTTGCATGATGAATGATTTATATGATTGTTGGTGCTGTTTGATTAATTTTTTTGTTATATGCAGATTTTCTTGATTTGTTGGAACTTGTGTGATAACTAATTGTGTGATGAAATGGAACTCCTAATTTATTTATCGTATTGTTTGCATGATATTGAGTTTTAAATGTTTCAACTTTCAAGTGTGTTCCAAATTTTGAGGACAAAATTTCTTTTAAGGAGGTAAGGATGTAATACCCAACATTTTTAGCCCGGGTTTTAGGTTTATAAAATGGAGCCAAACGGTATGGAAGCCCAATATTTATATTTAATCAAGTAGTTAGTTAACCCATATAATCATTATGTGTATCATTTTAAAATAATGACTAGGATTTTAGAACTTGGAAAATATAATAAATTTAAATAAAAATAAATTAATTAGAAGTAGAATTTATTAATATGATTTATGAAGTTTGCATGTTAGAAAGGGTATTAAATATATAAAATTTTATTTTATGGTTTTGGAGTAGGAAACTTATACTAAATTAGAGAACTCAAAAGGTTTCACTCTTATGTACAATTAGTAATGAAACTAAATGCTAGTTGAAGGATGACATTTAAAATAAATAAATTATTATAATTTTAATGTTAATGCATGCACTTATGGACTATTAGTGGAACAAAATCCATCAAAAATGCATGGAGTGTAATATGATTACTTTGGTACATTTAATAGAGATAATGCTTGAGAAATAATAGATAGTCATTAATTATATTAAATAGTTTACTAGAAATTTCTTCTTTGGATTTTAAATTATGCATGTTATATAAAGGGTATTGAATGTAGCTTTTGGAATACAAATCGTAAGAAAATTTGTGAAAGAAGAAAATGTTTCATTTCAATATAGAATTAATAAGGAAATTAAATAATATAAATAAATGATGGTATTAAATTATGATATTAAATATTGTGTGTATATATACTTGGCTAGAGAGAATAAGTAAAGAGACAACTTTCCCTCATCTTGTTTTCTCTCCTTCTCCTTCTTCTTCTTATTAGTTTCCCAATATACATTAGAGCAATAAACTCCTTCATACATAGTTTTCTTTTTTTTTTCTTATGTGAATAATTTGGAGAACAATATTTGGAGTGCTTTATGGAGTGGAAGAAATATGTTGTTGCATGGTTGATTTATTGGTTTCATTGGAGTTTAAATTTTGAGATGAAATTATATAAAAAAAATTAAGGTAGGTTTACTAACCCATCTTCTTTAAATATTTGTTTGTGATTGATTTGATTGGAAATGGTGTCTTTTTCTTTTATTCTATTATGTGCTTTCTTTGATTTAAACTAATGACTTCTGCTTCTTATCTATTTTGAATCAAGATGGGTAATTATGTATAATTGTTGTTTGATAATATGAATGATCCTAAAACTGTAATGCAGAGATTATTTAAGTTAATTAAAAAATAATAATAACTTACACTACACCATATGGCCCATTTTGAGACATATTGATTTTTGGGTTTGAGACACATATATATGTTTTTAGTGCTTCCACTCATATAAGAGTCTCAAATAAAAAATATGAGTAGCTTTAATTCTGATTTTTCAACTACTCTTATAAGTGTCTTAAAATGTGTCTCTACAAAATTTAATAACTTTAATATATATCTAATTAATCATTTCTATTTCATTATAATTCCATTTTATTTCCCTCCAAAACTCCAAACTTTCCCCAAAATTCCCTCCCTTTCCAATTTTCTAAATCTCTCACATTATTTTCCCTCTTAAATTCCCCCTAACATTTATTTCCCCTCAAATTTTCCCTCCAAATCCTTGTCTCACACCAAATTATTTTGGAACATGATTTGCATTTATTCCCACCATTTATTTTAATTCCCACCTTTATTTTGGGTTTTTTTTTGAAATTTAGATAATATTTAACATTAATAAATATCTGGTCCTTAAAACCACCCGTTGAACTCTCACTCACTCACTCGTTTTTATCGACTTCTCACTCGAGTTTTTCTTTTTCCTTCAGCTCTCGTTTCTTCTTATCCTTTTGGTCTTCGCAAAACTAATAAGAACCCTAACTTACCAAAATCAAACCAGACATCATATCTGTTTCCACAAATTAGTCCTTGAATCAGTACCAGAGCAGATCTGTTTCCACAAATCGTATCTATATTTCCTTGTTAGAAAAACCTTAAATCACCAGAAATCAATCCTAAGAAATCGAGTACTCTGAGCGTAACCTAATCTCAGGTATAAAAATCTATTTTACAGATTTTGACTATTCTGATTTTGTAAACCCTAGAACTTCAATTTTATTCTTGATTTTGAATCAGCAGAAGAAGATTCAAGGACAAAACTAAACGATTCAAGTGCAAAACCTAGAAGATTCAAGTACACGGCTGAGATTCAAGTATAAACTCTCTGTTAGTTTTTTTTTTTTTTTTGGTTTTTCATCTTGATTTGAGGTTATTATGCTGAGAATATAAAAAATTGTATGGTATAGATCTTGCAATCTGTGTGTTTGATTGTTGATTTCATAGAGTTTTATAACATGGGTATTTTTAGGATTTCAATTTTACAAAGTATTTTACAGTAATTTTGAGTGGAATCATCACCACACTCCCACACTCGACTATTGCTATGTGCTCTCGGTCGAAGACCTGAGGATGCCAGGGATCATTAAGGAAACAAGAGGCTGGACCTTGCTGGTCCTTTACTTGGAGGCCTCTTCCGAATGGTTTGTGATTTGCAAAATCCTAGGGTTTAGAAATTTAGAAATATGTGTAATTAATTTAATCATGATTGTTTTCCGGAGTGCAGCTCTTCAGGAAGTTGACAAGGGATGTCAAGGCTACGTTCAGAAGGTTCTCTTTACATGGGCATTGCTGAGTTCCAATTCCTTATTTTACGCTCTTTCATTGGTCTTTGCTTATGTTATCTCTTCCTGGGACAGTGTGTTGATAATGGAAAAGATGTTAATTTGCAATTTGCGATAAGAGCTAAAACAATTACGACTGGTCTTAAATACTCCCTTGCTACCGGGAACTGGGGGCAAGCAAATGCAGCTGGTACCAGAGCTGGTGTTTTATAGGTGAGACTACTAATATTGTTGAAGTCCAACCTTTCTCATGCAGGTGCATCTTGCTTGATTAAAATTTAATCTGTTATTTTTATTATGCAGGTGCTCAATCGCCTAATGTATGCATCAAATCTCTCCCATTTGCAGAGGTTGAACTCGCCAATAGGGCGTGAAGGTAACCTCCTTATATATTAAAACTCTTTAACACACAGATATGAAACGAAAATGTGCGAAGGTGTTGTAAACGTCTATCCAAGCATAATGTCTATTGTATGTTTTCGACCACATCAGGGAATCTGCCAGGTAATGTAAGGCCTGCAGTTGCGGGTTCTGCTCCTTTCTCCAGGCTGCCAAATAATATGGAGACTCAGATCCATCTCCTTGAGCAAGAAGCCTACAGTTCAGTGTTGCGAGCGTTCAAGGATCAATCTGATGCCATGACATAGGTATGTTTTTGTCACTGAAACTTTTTGTCTCGTCTTTCTATCAATGTGTTTTATCAATCAGATCTTAACAGTTATATTATGAACTGTATAATTTCCTCATGATAAGGAAAGTTTAATAACAGAGCTTAGAAAAGAATTGAGAGTATCAGATGAGGAGCATAGACTTGATAAAAGCCTTGAGTTCATAAATGTATGGAATCCGAACTTGATATTACCTTCATTAGGACATTAGACCCATGTTTTATCATATACACTATGGTCTTGTGCACGATCTAGCTTGGGTGACTGCCGGACTACTTGTGAGATTCATTTTGATGTATAAGTCATTGTTTGATTTCAATGTATGTATGGATATATCTTTAATTGCTATAACACTAGTGGATGTTGTTAAATGTTGGATTTAAGTTTGGTGCTTTAAATTGATTTTTCAATTTGGTGTTGATGAGAATTTGGTTACTCATATCAGATACTTATGAGATTACAGAGATACGGTAATTGGAATGAAAGGAGATAAACTCGTTGATTCATGCTGGACTCAAAATTCTTGAAAATGAAAATGGTGAAGTTTTATGGGTAAAGTGCTACTCATGAGAAAATAACTTGAGATTCCAAAGTCTTCTTACACTAAATGAACTGATTTAGTAAATTTTGATAGTTAACTTTTATATAGGATATATGATTCTTACTTAGTTTTCTAGCGGATGGTTGTGTGGTTTGCTGTTGTAAATTGTATGCTTGTTTCTGGGCGAAAGTTGTACTTATGATGCTTATCGTATGACCGAGTTGGAATTATCGTTATAGTTGAACTGCACATGGTAATCTAAAAATATGTTTACAATTTCCTCTTTGATAATGTCTATGTTTACGACCGAGTGAATAAAACTACATTTCTAACGTCATAATCTGATATGCTAGGTTGGTGATCAGCATCGAGGATATCTTTAGGAGCTGATGTTGACCAAACTTCACTATGCAGTGGGGGAAGGTAATACATAATCATCTAGTGGAGAAAACACTGGTTCAACCTTGCTCATGGTTTACAGACTGTTAGAACCATGCAATTAGGTACATATTTTTTGGTAGGACTGGATTCTATATTAGAAGAAGCTTAAGTTCTTGGAATGGCTCTTAGGACCCCATTCTTGGACAGGTTGTCGCTATTAGAGATGTTTTGAGTGTTCTTATTACTTTTGTTTCACAAGAAACGATGTTTCTTTTTCAGTCTCGAGGAATCAGAAGCTCAGTGTGCATTTGTTGAGCTCACAATCATGTGTAAGTTGAAATACTAAAATGCTATTGATATATTTTGGTTCATAGATTACCAAATTGGTAATGTTGCAATCCTTGTTTTTATTGTTAGTTTTGGTTTTGAAATTTGTTTTGTGTTTGGTTTGTTACACAAATGACTTGTGAATGAAATGCTTATCGGGTCTATCGCCAAAGAAGCTGGATCATAGTAAATTCTTGGCACATGGCAGTTCAAGGTTTTAGATAAAATTTGAAGACATCATAGAAGGTGCCTCTAAATTTGGTACTTGTCTCCAATCAGAATGTAATTACTTGAATACCTCTATCAAATATTCATGAGCTGTTGCTAGTTATTATTTCTCATTCACATGCTTCAAATGTATTACAAAAATACCGCTGTTAAAGTTTCATGAGCCTTTATTTGTACATAAGAAAGTATTTTTTTTATAATGAAACCCATTTTTCTTGAATCGGGTCTTTAGATTTTGGAGTATTTATGTTCAGGCATTCATAGAAGCCTTGGAGTCTAAGGTATGGAATCTAAACTCAATATCAACTCAATTTTGGACTCTTCCTTATAAATTTATCAAGTCATTGCATCAAATGGTATGGAATCAGGCATGTATTTCTTTTCAGTTGATTCTTGGCAGGTGCCATTTGTCCATGAATCATAATTGTCAATGTTTCTTACAGATTTCCAATTTTTTTTTCAGGTATGGAAGCTCATTGCTTGTGCTACTTGTGAGACAACAAGGAACTCAATTTATCATTCTAGAATTCCCATTCTGCCAAGGTTCTAAACTAGATGACTTTCAAGTCTTTGTCATTTAAATTTTCTGTTACTGATTATGTTCAACATCTTTTATTTCTTGATAAGTAACTTGAGTCATTTTCAACATCTTCTCTTGTATTCCAGAATTCATTTTTTTATTTTTTCCTTGAAGATATTAAATGTTAAGACTTCATTTTTGATGGCAGTGTTAATATTTGATTGGGAATGGAATTGCGACTTGTATGGGTGTACAGAAAATTAAAACATGCAGGTGCTGGAAATAATTTTGATTTTGGGAATTCCCAACTGGAAAATTATGATTTTTTTTTAAAGCTAATTTTATTTGAGACATATATAAGTGTCTCTTAAATTAATTATAGGTGTCTCTTAAAAATTATTTAACAGACACTTATAAGTGTCGCTTATATTAATTAAGAGACGCTTATAAGCGTCTTTAAATCCTTCTCAAAACGTTCCCTACGCCAAAATTGAGACACTTATATGTGTCTCAAAAAATCAAGGAGACACCCATATATGTCTCAAAACCGTCGATTTGGTGTAGTGTTAAATAAGAAAGGGTTCATGTTTCATGCTAACGGCGGGTAATGATCCCCGTAATTTAAATGGGTAATGATAACTTGTGTTTCCTGATCATCAATGGCGGTTGTTCGTACCGGATAACGAAAATGAAATGGATAATGATCCATGTGAGCAAATGGGTATGATCCCCATATGAACTTTTTTTCATGACCATTGATGGAGGCTGTCCGTGCCAAACGATAGGTGCGTGTACGAACCAAGGACATTGGTACCGTGAACTCAAAAATTAAATAAAATGAATAATAATTCAGAATTAATTGGGTAATGTGAAATTATAATCAAAATCGTTGAATGCATTCCTTGTTTGATTTATTGTGATGTTTTGTATATTTTTAGAGGAAGGGAAAGTATGCCTATTGAGCCGTCAACTCACCCCAATTGACATGTTTTTGCAGATTACTTAAATGGTGGATGTGGAACTTAAAATTAGATGGATTTTGATCGTGTTGTTTTTGATATTATTATTTGATGTGTAATTTAGTTATATAAACATTATTTGGTGAATGTTGTAATAGTGAATTTATAATACTTAATTTATGTATTTAAAAAGTTGTTATTGGTGAAAGAAATATAAAATATAAAATAAATAAAAAGGGTTTTAGTCTCTTTCCGACCCGTAACGCTTAGAGTTCGGATCTCCATATGGGTTTGACCCTGCTCCGGAACTCGGGTGTTACAGGGGGTACAATAACCACACCCAATATTTCATTTGAAAATCTGAATAAACAAACTCCAATATACTTTTAAGAGAATCAACTAGATAGTCAAACTCAATCTAGAGAAAAGTATCTTTATCTCTCAATTCAAACTGCAATCAGCAAATAGGAATTTGCGAGCCCAAATGAATATAAGAGAAGTAACTTGAACGGTACTAAAGACCAATGTTCAAGAAACAATGAATTTTAATCAACAACCAAAGGTTGGATTTCCAAATTGATCGATTCAACGCACAACCTTTGATATTTCAATTATATAACAAAATATAATGCGGAAAAGAAATAACTAAGACACCAGAATTTTATTAACGAGCAAAACCGCAAATGCAGAAAAACCCCGAGACCTAGTCCATCTTTGAACACCACAGTGTATTAAGCCGCTACAGACACTAGCCTACTACCAATGAACTTCAGACTAGAATGTAGTTGAGCCCTAATCAAACTCACAATGATCAAGGTACAGTTGTGTTCCTTACGTTAGCAAAGATAATACTCAATCAAGATAGTAAAAGTAAGATCAGAACATGCAACTACAGAGAAAATAGTTAGGTATGGCTTCACCCAATGAAGTCTTTAAGTCGTTAACCTACAAGGTTTCGTGAAAAACCTAAGATTAAAGGAGAATCGACTCTAGTCGCAACTAGTATCACACAGAAGGTATGGGGATTAGGTTTCCCAGATGCTAGAGTTCTCCTTTATATAGTTTTCAAATCAGGACTTGCAACTAAGTTACCTTGGTAAGAAAGCATTCAATATTCACCGTTAGATGAAAACCTGATTAGATACAAGAAAATATCTTTCAACCGTTAGATAGAACTTGTCTTGTTATATACAAGTGCAATGTATCCTGATTTAGGTTTATGTAACCGTACTTAAATGTGTACACCATGTTGGCTCAATAGTAGTTAACCGAGGTTATCTATATGAACACTCTCATATCAACCTTATTCATCTTAACCATAACTAGTTCAAATGACATAAATGAAACTAGTTAAAGATTATTCAATTGCTGTATTCTCATAGAAGTATACAAGAACACAATTGAAGAAAAATTAGTTTGATTCACTCGAATCAATTCATGAACATTATAGCCACGGTTTGCAAAGAATGCATTCCTTATTATATAAATGTACTAGATCTTAACCCGTGCCTAACGGCACGGAATGTTTTGTCTCTAATACGATATTGTTCACATTCCTCTTGCTTCGTTTTATTCGTGAGTAATTATTTTGATATTCAAATAGGTTTTGGGAAACAAAATGGGTTACCTGATCTTTTTATTTTTTTACTTAAGCATGTTATTCCAATTTATTATCTGGACAGAGTAATAATCTTGTGCCAACATGAAAATAAAATAAAAAATACAGTAAATAAAATGTTTCCCCATCTATTGTTCCATCATACCATAATTTCAAACTTCAAAAAGAATATTTCATCTAACAGTACATATACCTAAACTGCCAATCCAACTTCATGATGTTTATGAATACATTTGTTCCAAAATTATTGATAACTAAGGCTCTAAGGAGTGAAGCAAAAACCCATAATATTTTCCCTACTATAGATAAACACTATTTTTTTATTTTTTGCAAATGTGAGAGTTATAAAAATGAAGAACCCTTGGCTATTAGAAGGCTGAGATATACACATGTGAGTTGAAAAAATAAACTTATAATAGTAAATCAAAACATGTGTAAGATTCTTTCTCAATCATATTGATAACATAAAATTGAAGAAATTCGTGGATAAAAAGATTTCACACCAACTATGCTAAGTAGTGCATGAATGACGTTCTCACATCTAGTGTTACTCAAGTAATTTGGAGTTTTAAAGAGCATAGTCATATTGATATTTGTATCTACATAAATTCAACTAACCTTCCGAAGAAAAATTATTAGTTTCAAGGTAGATCTGACACAAACTTTTGTCGCCTTCAATGTATACAACACACATTGGGTTTAATCGGCCATGAGATTAAACAAATACCCCAACATTAGTCAAATAATGTCTACAAATACGGGATCGAAACAAAGTGCTAACGGGAAAAATGAGAGACTAACATCAGTTCTACAAAGAAAATACCCTATATGTATCAAAGTTTGTTAACCAAACATGTATTCAAATTAAAAAGTCATCAACTTATCACAAAAATATAAAAGAACCCAAGTTAAATAATTACTTGCATAAACAAAACTTATAAGAGAATTTTGTAATTATTAAATACCTTTAAAATCACTATTAGAGATTTAATTGCATGCCTCGTTAAAAACTATGGTAGGAAGAAATCACCAGATTAATCTGTAAAAATTTCACTGGATATGTAGCAATTCAGAGAAGTTTACACTGGTGGTGATGCGTTCCATCTAAGTGTTGTTCGATTGATTATTTTTTTAAGAAGGTTTCGGTTTTCATTGGAGAAACCGAGAGGGAGCATTTCATTATATTCATTATCATTCAGAAATCAAGACCAACTCGCCCACTGCTTACGGGATCTCAATACAACCTTAGAGTTATCTATTGGACGGAGAAACCTTGATACTAAATATGTAGTTTTTAGTGTTATTTATTATATAACGTGACATCCAAATGTTTTTTTCTTCTTCTTAATTTTCATGTATTTTAACCGAGTTTATATTAGTATTAAGACGATCAACCACATTTCTAATTTATAGTGTTACCCTTTTGTAGCAACACATAATTAACATAGTCAATCACTACTCATCAAAACCGGCCAGTACCACAAACCACCAGATATCACTTCTTTCTCCACCACCACCATTTTCCATCCCTCGTAGAATATTGGGCACACTTATAACTTTTAATCCCACACGTCATGTATAAAGTTTAGAAATAACAAACTAAGGTCGTAAATTAAATTATTCAACTATATGTTTTTTGTTAATACTGAAAATCATGCGTACGAACGGTTACCAAAGATAGCAGTGGTACCAAAAACAACCATTTTGTCTTATATGATTTGGTATCATCCCAAAAGTATTTGTTATCTGCATTTTTTGATCGTGTCAAAAACAACCAACTATACTCTTCACAATACAATGTTACCCGTCATGTAAAAAAATTTATTATTTTTGATTCAAAAATAAAAAACCAATACCACCGCCATTAAAACCATCCAACGCCACTATTTCTTCCACCAAAACTAATGTTACCGCCTTCACCACTTACTTCTTCCTCTACCACCACCACCACCACTAATATCTATTGAAATAATTTTTGTCAAAATTATTATTTATTGATGGAGATATGTATTAATATTAATTAAGGGATATTTATGATGTAAAGTTAATAAATCATTTATCATGAGAAATTAATGAGACATCAATTAATAAAACACTTATACTAATTAATATTTTAAGTTGAAAAAACCATAACCATATATTTATCTTCTCTCTAGACAAATCACTTATACTAATTAATAAAATACTTATACTAATTAATATTTAAGTTGAACAAACAATCACTGTTGATTTATCTTTTCTATCAATTCCAACCAAGGTGGAACAATGGTTAGAGGCCACTCTTATGACACAATAAGTCATGTGTTCGAACCTCCCCGTTATAATTTTTGAAATTCCATATCTTGACTTGAGTATTCATTTTTTAATTCATAATATTGGAATGAACACCACGTGTGCGACTTGTAGGGTGTAGCACGGAGAACCATAGCCTTTGATTTATCTTTTCCAAGGATAAATCCTGACCACCACTCAGATAGGCAAAGTTAGCTAAACTCTGCTTTATACTATTGATTTTTTCATGTCACCACTGATTTTAGAACTCTAACCATCAAGTATGCGAACGGGTACGCATACTTGAAATAGCCGGACCAAGTTTGGTTTTTGCCAGTATGCGAATGGGTACGCATACCTCCAAACCCAGCAGAAATTTTCGGTCACAAACCTACGCCAGTATGCGTACGGGTATGCGCACTTAGGTTCCCAGACTTCTCAAACCAACAGGTACGCATACTATGGTTCCCGGACATGGATCACACATATGCAAGAGTGCACAACATGTTTATAATATCCAATGTTGGAAAGTGTTCCAAACTCTTATTTCAATAATTGAAACTTTCTTAGAGGATGACAATAGCCATTTTCACACACTATTAGCATCAAAGCAATTTTCAAGTTATTGAAATAATCATAACGAAACATTCCAAGTCTACACCAAATGATTGTATCACACAAACCATGTAAGATGTTACTCGGCGAATTCATATGATCATCTTTTGACTTTCGTCAAGAATATAAGATGAACTTGGTCGAAGCGAAAGATTACCAACACATATTTCGAGAAATATGTAAGCGACTTAAACTCAGCTCAAAATCTCAAATGTGCATAATAGTAATACGACTTGTGTCTCTGTATAGGAGATAGAGTATAAATAGACTTTCCAAGTGATATATGAGTTTTAGTCTCCGCATACCTTTTGTTGATGAAGTTCCACAAGCTCTCCTTAGTAGTTATTCGTCTTCAATTAAGGATCGCCGTGAAGTATAATACTCAACTACACAATCTATCCTAGTCCGAGACATTACTTTAAGTAGACTAGAAATCAAGACTTATAGTTTTGATAACTAACATTGGCAAACAAGCTTGCTTGAGATGACAACGCTTGCGAGTTCGACCGAGCAGTGCTCTAACAATCTCTCAAAATCCAACACTCTTCATTTCCTCACTTAGATCTATTCCCCAAAGAAGGATTTAGAAACACCACGGTGAACACTTCAACAATTTCATCACCATCACCTCCTGGGCTCCTTGACATGCTTGGCGTCTAAGTTTGCAAAAAAAAAAAAAAAAAAAAAAAAAAATTCCGACAACGACTCAATCATTGGTTGCTAATTGGCGACATTGGTACAGATGATGATCAAGAAATTGGAATTAATCAAAATATTTCATTACACACAATAAAGTTGTAAGATACATCTTTTATAGTAGTACAACCGACACTAACAGACTGTCACACATAGAAATCACATCTGAATATAATTGAAAACTAAACAATCACATGATAAACACACGATCGCTTAACTACTATCCAACACTGCTTGTTTCCTTATCCTTCACCACTTCATTTGAATTGGCTGTTACACTGCCTTTAATCCTCCCCAAGCTGATGGATAATTGATGAACCATGAGTTTGAATCTAAGTTGAAGAAAACGAGGACTGCAAAGACCCTTAGTGAAGATATCAACAAGATGATCAAGTGTGTGGACGTAGAACACATATAGGACCTTTGACTACACCAGTGCCCTTATAAAAAGTGTAAATGTTTCATTCTAGAGTGTATGAATGGATTTGAGGCAAGTGAGATGGAGCTAGTGTTATCACAACCTAGTTTAGGAATACCCGACACCGGAAAATGGAGATCACTCGGAATATAACAGATCCAAACCATTTCAGCTGCACTATGAGGTAGAGTCTTACCCTTTGCTTTAACGCTTAATCTTGCTAGAGTTGTTTGATTTTTGGAAGACCAGGATACTACATTTGAATCCAAAAAGATACAATAACCATTAAACACGTTGTTTAGACCCTCACTCATACTCCCTCCGTCCCACTTTAGTTGAATAAATAAGGTTTTGCTCACATATTAAGGAAATGATAGAGATTAAAATAAGGCTTCTCTTAAATATATCCCACACATTTATTAATCATAACCCATTTAAAATAAGTGCTTACGCTAACCAAACAGAACTTTATAATCATTCTACATAGCCCAAAAAATTATATACAATTATTATATATAGCCCAAAATAATAACATAATCACTAGTCCCTAAATCAACATCAACAATAACAACAAAAAGAAGCTAATTATCTAATTATGTTTATGTAAGATGTTTGACATAATTTTTTTTTTTAAGAATAATCAATCCACTCAATCGATTTTATTGCAATTATGATTGGAAAAAAAAATCATCTTTGAGAGTTTTTTTTATACATTATGTTTATAGTGTTATAGGAGAAAGGTTATAGAAAAAGAATAAAATCTTAGTAAATTACATTTCGATTGATGTTGTGTTGTGGAATTTTTTAAAGAAAACAATTAGAATATATACCCTGATCAATTTTAATATAATCATGATTAAAGTTTATTTTGTTTGAGGGGAAAATAAGAATTAAGGTTTATGTATAATTGTTTAATTAGTGAGAATACTAAAAGGACAATGATAACTAATTTTATGTATGATTAAGAAAAAAGTTGGGGTTTATGTTGATTTTGAATAAGAGGGAGATTTAAGTTTAATTGTTAGTAAAAAATTAAAACTTGTTTGGTTTTTTGTTTTAACTTTTGGCTTTTCATTTTAACTTAAACTTTTTGGGCTATGGTCAATAAATGTATGGGCTACATTTTTGAGAAGCCTAAAATAATTTTCACATCTATGTTAATTATATAGCTTAAAAATATAATTTATCTAGGTTTAAGTTCTTTGCGGAAGTTGTTTAGGAGTAAATTATATAAATAGAGTTGTATTGTGTATTGGAATTTGAGAAAGAACTTAATTTAGAAACTTGAAACCTCACAATTTCCAAACCTAATGGTTTACTTTAAAGTTGTGACAAATCATGAAATTTATGAAAAAAATGAAAACCATCATGTAAACTGGGATTAAAATAGAAGAATTAATTGGGGATATGGGAATTAATTGGGGGATATAGCTACGGGATAAAATAGGTGTCCCAATAGCAATTCTGGGTGACCCCCTATGTAATTATTTTTTTAATTCCTAATCTAGTCCCCACTAATTAGGATTAGTGATTAAGTATAATTAGTAAATGTTAAGTATTTGGGGGATAAATTAGTGTGTATTTTTATTTGTGTTTGGGTGAGAGTAGAAGGAGGGAAAAAAATATTTGAGAGGAATTTCTTTTTTTGAAAATGGGAAGATGATTGTGATGAGATAATTACTTGATAATAAGAGGTTGAAAAATTGATTTTTTTCTTTGAATCCACCATTGTTGCAGCTGAAAAAGCTTGGTGCCGGCATGGTATTCAACCAAAAACTCATGCCGGCAATTGTTGGAAATGTTCATAAATTGTTTGCCACTATCCGGGGGTTTTTTTTTCCTGGTTTTGATCTTCCGAATGTTGATTTTTTCTGGTTTTGAACAGTACCGGCATGATAATAGTTTTTTCGAGCGTGCGTTTTGTTCCTGAGATAGTATTTTGCTTAAATACCTATGCCTTAAATGAAATGAAAAGTATCCGAGAATGTTGATTTTTTTTTTCACTTGACTACCGGCATTGATAGGAAATTATCGGGCATCTTGGATCAGTGTTCCGGCATATGGTCTTCATCAATTCCGGCATGGTATTCCTCACTTCCATTTTGAATTTTTCTGGCTTTAAAAAGCTTGGTGCGGCATGGTCGGTTGATATGAAGACCATGCCGGTATTGTTTCCCAAGCATAGGAAATAAATATGAAAACTATGCTTGGGAAAAAATACCGGCATGGTCTTCATATCAACCGACCATGCCGGTACCAAGCTTTTTAAAGACAGAAAAATTCAAAATGGAAGTGACGAAGACCATGCTTAATAAATTGATAAAGACCATATGCCGGAACACGGTACCGGCATGGTCTTCATCAATTCTGGCATGGTCATCATCACTTTCAGCATGATCTTCATCACTTCCGAATAAAAAACAATTTCGTTTCCAAAGTGAGGTGAAGAGAATTTGATATAGAGTGGAGAGAATTTAGAATTTGAAAGGGAATGGAGAATATTTGGGTTTCAAAACACTACCCCTAAATAAGATTAATAAGAAGTGGAGATGGAAATGAGGGATATGATTTAGATTTTTGTTTTTTAAGTTTTTAATTTTTATTTTGAGGGAAGAAGTGGAGATGGAAATGGGGGATATGATTTTGTTTTTTGATTTTAAGTTTTTTTTATTATTTTGAGGGAAGGGTATTTTAGTATATTCATAACCAAAAGTCATCCCTTAGCACACACCATGGGTTAGGGGAAGTAATTCATATCCCCCAATTAATTCTCATATCCCCAATTAATTCTTCTTAAAATAACCATATTTATGCAATGAAAGTGGGAAGAATGGAGTATTCCTTTTAGAAACCCTAGATTCAAAAGAAAAGAGACATCAATTAGCCTCGTTCCTGCCCCACCCTCACTATTTTATTACTTCATTATTGGGCACAAGGGGGTTTGGCTCTTTTTTGGTCTAACGAGGTATCAATAACAATGATCGAAATAGCCCAATTTCATATCCATACAATGGTGTTGTCAGCTTGAGACCCCACAGCTTGGTGTTTGACTAACATTCATGGCTCCAGATCCCTTATTCCCTTTTTCCTTGTGCCCCATGTCCCTCCAATTATATGTCGACACACGTGTCATTTGTTTACTTCCCATATTTTGTTATTGTTAGAGGATTTAGTTATTTTGAGAAATATCAGCCGAAAGATAATAACCTTCCTTTATCGGGGTTAAGCCAATTCAGAGCCTATCTTCATCTTCATTTTCTCTACTGAATTTTATCCTCCACTTAAGCATATTGTGAACTAGTGAGTTGCAGAAGTTCAAACATAAATAAAGACGAGCTTGATATCTAGTTTTATTTTATTAAATATATTGTTTTTCTAAACAATGAGTAGTTTATCATTCTACAGTATATAAAACAAAACTTCTCATGCGGATTTTATTCAATCTTCAGTTGATCACTTTATTCTCTGGCAATCCAATCTACATTAGCTTCTCGGGCATGAGACCAAGTGCTCGAGATAATAAGGAGACTATGATCTTTTAAATGCCTTACCATTTGAAACCTAATAACACAACTCTTACAATAAATCTCCCAATATCTCTCTCTCACGAATGAGTTGAGTTTGAAATATCTTCTTTGCAAATGCATCTATAACAAACCCAAAAGTCAACGAATTTTTATTCATCACAGTTAAATCTTTTACATATCGCTAAATACAAATGATAAAGTCATCTATTTTTTATTTATCGCAGTTAGCTATAGGATGATTTTCTTAATCAATTTTATTTTTATTTTAAATCATTTATAAACTGTGTTGATTTTTTCCTTTGATGGAAAAACACTGTTGATATGCCGGGAGATATAAGGTTCTGAGTTGGCTTAATGCCGATAAAGGAAAGTGAATATCTTTTCGCCGAATATTTGTCAAAATAACTAAATCCTCTAGATGTAACAAAATAAGGGAAATAAATAAATGACACATGTCAGCATATAAGTGAAGGGACATGGGGGCACAGTGAAGAAAGGGACATGGGATCCAGAGTCATTTTATTATAGCTATTGTCCTCATGTCCGTGAATGTTGGCTCTGGATCCCATGTCCCTTTCTTCCCTGTGCCCCCATGCCGCTTCACTTATATGCCGACACGTGTCATTTGTTTACTTCCCTTATTTTGTTATAGGTAGAGGATTTATGGTGGATTTTTTTGCAGAATTCACTGTTTCCATGAATTTATAATCCCATGGGATTCATGTAATTCCTTGTGTGTTTGGTAACTCAATTAAAATTCCTAGGATTTATAGAGTTTTCTTGTATTACAGTCTTTGTACCATTTGGCATTGCCCTCAAATCTTAAAATAACATATATATGGGATTTAAAGTTTAAAAAAAGTGGGTCCATAAATCCCTTGATAAGTTTCCCAGCAAATATTAGGGGGGAGGGGTCGGACTCCATATGGAGGATTTGCTGGAAAACTGAATCCCGTAGGAAACGTGATTCCAAGGATTCGGGAAACCAAACATACGAATGGAAATATAATTCTACCAAATCTCCTGGACCCATAAATTCCACCCTTAAAATTCTACATCCAAACCCACCATTAGTTATTTTGACAAATATCGGGCGAAAAGATATTCACTTTCCTTTATTGGAATTAAGCCAACTCAGAACCTTATATCTCCTGGCATATCAACAATGTTTTTCCATCAAAGGAAAAAATCAACACAGTTTATAAATGATTCAAAATAAAAATAAAATTGATTAAGAAGATCATCTGATAGCTAACTGCGATGAATAAAAATTAGATGACTTTCTCATTTGTATTTAGCGATATGTAAAAGATTTAAATGTGATGAATAAAAATTCTATGACTTTTGAGTTTGTTATAGATGTATTTGCAAACAAGATATTTCAAACTCAACTCATCCGTGAAAGAGAGATTGAGAGATTTATTGTAAGAGTTGTGTTTTTAGGTTTCAAATGGTAAGGCATTTAATAAAATAAAACTAGATATCAAGCTCGTCTTTGTTTATGTTTGAACTTCTGCAACTCACTGATTCACAATATACCTAAGTGGAGGATAAAATTCAGTAGAGAAAAAGAAGATGGAGATGGGCTCTAAATTGGCTTAACCCTGATAAAGGAAGGTTATTATCTTTCGGCTCATATTTCTAGAAATAACTAAATCCTCTAACAATAACAAAACATGGGAAGTAACCAAATGACACGTGTGTCGACATATAATTGGAGGGACATGGGGGCACAAGGAAGAAGGGGATAGGGGATCTGGAGCCTAATAAAACACGAAAATGCTACATGGCCCCCAAATGAACACATGTGATGTGGCTCCTAAAAACTAGGAAACTTATTGGATACGCAGAAAGTGAAAGGAAATAAAAAAAAAGTCGTGCTATCTCGCGTGATAGCAATAATACGGTCGCACCATACAACCGTTGGATTTCCATCTTTTCGAGATGCTAAGATCTCGATAACAGTTGTATAAACAATTTGTTTTCAACTCGTCGTTTTGTTAGTTATTTTTCTAAATAGAAGTTCACTGGTGTTGTAAAGCTTTTCTAATCTTTCTTTATTTCTCCATTAACCACTGCAAGATGGTTAGGGTAGAGGCAATGAAAATAGACCCATCACGAAACGAGGGCTAACGAATGATGTAAATCTTAATTGAATATCAACTAAGAATGTTAGTTAATAAATCTCCTGATCAAAAATAAATCCCTAATTTATTTTTTTGAAGTAAAAAAAGAAGACTAACTTTCTGAAATTTCATTAAATTCTGCAAGGTCTCTGATACATTTCAATCATAGAGATGAAGTTAGGTTTCATTAACCAGTTCAAAAACCTATTTTTTTACCTTAAATTTGGTAGTATTTCTGGTCAGACCTTGAATTTTGATACTCCCTCTGTTTCTGAAAGACCGTCCTCTATTCCTTTTTCATCAGTTTCAAAATTGTGTCCAGCTTCTGTTTATAGTCATATTTTTTCAATGAACTCTCTAGTATACCCTTGAATTCTTTATTTTCATATAAATCCATTTTTAACGTGACCCAATCTAAAATATTTAAAAAAATAGTATAATTAGGGAAACAAATATATCCTTCACTCCTTTTAAGAAAATATACATTTAACTCTAAAAATTAAATTCCTTATAAAGTTTATACTTCATAAATTCGATATCTTTTAAATTTTCCTTTTAAATTTCATATTTATAATTCTCACAACAATTTTGGATAGTCTTTATTACTAGTATTTTTATTAAAATAAAATAGGTAAGTAACTAAGGGTAGTCAAGTAAAATAGTATGGTCTCCTTAATATTTTGGCAAAGTCAAAGCGGACTGTCTTTGTGAAACGGAGGGAGTAGTATTTTAAGCATTTTGCATAAATTTGGTAGTATTTCTGGTCAGACCTTGAATTTTGACAAGTCTTGTGTCTATTTCAGCAATAATCTCAGTCCAGGTGATTGTGAGATTTTGGCTCAGTAGTTGAACATGTCTATTTTTGACGATTCTGAAACTTATCTGGGTGCCCCTCTTCTTCTTGGTCATTCAAAAGTTAAATATTTTGAACCTATAGCCCAATCTTTTGAAGTTAGACTCAATAACTGGGTTAGTATCTCTCTTAATAAGGCAGGTAGGTCTACTTTAGTTAAATCTGTTCTAAATTCTTTACCCACTTATCAGATGGGTTGTTTTAAAATTCCCTCCACCATTATTGATAAGTTAGATGCTTTGCAGAGGAACTTCTGGTGAGGACACTAAGGTAATAAGGTATAAATTTCTTAGCTTGGACTAACATGAACAAACCCAAGGAATTAGGTGGTCTTGGCTTTAAAAATTTAGAAAATTTCAACAAGGCCTTAATTATGAAACTTGCTTGGAAGATTAGCTCTAAGGAATAAGAACCGTGGATTCAGATTCTTGACTCTAAATATCTCAAGAATAGTAGTTTTCTCCACTTAAGTAAGCGCAATGACAGTAGTTCTTGAATTCGGAAAGGTTTATACATATGCTTAGACATCATTAAGGAAAACAATTTATGGTCAGTTAGATGTGGTACTAAAACTAATATCTGGATGGATAAATGGGTCATTGGTCTTGATTAACCCCCTGAACCTCCTGACAGTTCACAAGATGTTTCTACTTTGACTCTTGTGTGTGATTTATTTTTAGCAGGAACCAGAAGTTGGAATGTTCAACTCATTCTCACTATTTTTTCTCCTGATATTGCTACTAAAATTATTGCAATGAAGGTCCCCAGGTATGGTACTGATAAGCTTATCTGGCTACCAGATAAAAAGGGTAACTTTTCTGTCAAAAGTGCTTACAATGTCCTTTGTAGTCACAATTCTGATAGCAATCTTCCTCAGCCAGTTTCTAATGCTACTTGGAAAGCTCTCTGGAAATGCAAGTCCCCTCATAAGGTTAAATTGTTAGTCTGGAAATGTCTTAAGACTATAGTCCCAACTAGATCCAAAATTTATAGATACAAGAAGGATATAGATATCCAATGTAGCATCTGTAATGCTATATTAGAATCAGCTGATCATCTATTTTTAGAGTGTCCCTATGATAGATCTATATGGCTTGGAGTTAACATCAATGTCAGTAATATTTTGTCTACTTATGGTGATTTAATGCACTAGATCATAAGTTGGTTTGATGCAGGTAATTATCAAGCAGGAGCATCACAAACTGATATGGGTTATAGACAGAACCTCTTTATGATCACTTTATGGCATATATGGGAGGACATATGTGATCTTGTCTTTCAGAACTTTAAACCTAGTAGCATATTAGCTATTAGTAGAATACATACTATGCTTGATAGCTGTAAACTACCTAATTCAAATGCTATTGTGGTTAATGCTAATTTGCAGTTGCAGGTTCAGAGCTTGGATCCCCCAGACACAAATTTTATGAAAATTAATACTGATGCTTCTTTCTTAAATAAAAATCTTACAGGTGGAATTGGACTGATTGTAAGGAATTTTGCAGGAAACTGTTTTGGAGCAAAAAGAGATTTCTTCAATGGAGGAACGATCCCTGATCAAGTGGTGGAACAGCTGGAATGTCTTGCAATGAAAGTTGCAGTGGAACTAGCAATTGAAAGAGATTACACCAATGTCATTTTTGAGTCTGATAGTGATGTTTTAGTTAAGTCAATAAACAAACAAACTACTTATGTTCACTGGATGAATTAAGGTACTATCCTTGACATCAAATTTATGTTAGCAAGTCATGGAGACTCTAAGTGTCAGTCAGTTAATAGGCTTAAGAGTGGAGTGGCTGATAAAATATCTAAGAAAGCTAGAACCAATTGAGTGAATTTTGATTTTACAAGAAACTATCCCCAAGACATATTGGAATGGGTGAATAGTGACATTATCAGATGTAATTCTTCTGCTTAATCAATGAACTTCTTTTTGCATCAAAAAAAGAAGAAGTGAGTAGTCATATATAATTGATCTCCTTAAGTGTAATATTGGGATATTTGAATTCCAAATGATTTACAATAAGATTAACAACAATCCAATCTTTTCCTCTTTTTTTTTTCCAGATCGGTAATGAATATTTGTAATTTTTGTCCATACGGTAATTATTGGACCTATGTAAATCTTCATAAACACCATAGTTTAACACATAAAAATAAAATAAAATAATAATCTTAGAATAGTAAAAAATGAATGAAAAAAAAAATAACAACATTACCGGTATCAATTTTTAGAAAATATGATTTTGAACAACTTCGGTTTGTTGAATTAAACTTTTATTTTTTATTTTATTTTTAGGCATTCTTTAAACTCTTACCACAGAGGAGGAAAATATGTTGAACATTGTTAAGGAGATAACAAAGAACCTGGCAGTTTATTTTGGGAAATAATATTTATTATTTTGTTTTCTATTTAGTTGTTAATTTTTTTTTTGACGTATATAATAAAATTAAAAATCGAAAGAATTCTCATCAGACAAGAAACTAGTCGGAAGCCTCCCAACTCCTTTTTTAATTGATTTTCGTAGGTCTCACTTTCTTGTTTTACCAAAAATCCTAATATATAGGCTATTAACCCATGTTAACTCACCTTATATAACCTTACCGAGATAATAAAGGGGCCTTAAGATTATTTCAACAAGGCGATCTTTATAAACTTTCAAATTTTATTTGAAATAACTATGAGATCAATACCGATGATTAATATACTGTCGATGGTGGATTTTAGATAAGGGGTAAAATCGTAAAACCCCATGACCTAGTGTTACCAGCAACACATTAACTACGAGCATTTAATTCAGATGTTAATAATTAATAGGGGGTATTCTTTCAAAAATACAAGATTAGGGTTTTCGACACAGAACCCTAATTCCTAAACCAAGCCGCATACTGCGCACCATGGCAACTATGCCAAAACCAAGCCGCTACCCAGTTGTAGCGCCCGCAACTTGGCCTAGGTGTCCGTGCGTGCCATTGGCACATGCCAACATGTTACCACTAGCCACTTTCTATTCTAAGCCGCTACCCAGTTGTAGCGCCCGTAACTTGGCCTAGGTGGTCGTGCGTGCCATTGGCACATGCCAACACGTTACCACTAGCTACTTTCTATTCTAAGAGATACCCGGCTGTAGCGCCCGCAACTTTTCCTAGGTGGCCGTGCATGCCATTGGCACATGCCAACACATTACCACTAGCCACTTTCTATTCTAAACCGCTACCCAGTTGTAGCCCCCGCAACTTGGCCTAGGTGGCCGTGCGTGCCATTGGCACATGCCAACACATTGCCAATATCCACTTTCTATTCCAAGCCGCTACCCAGTTGTAGCGCCCGCAACTTGGCCTAGGTGGCCGTGCGTGCCATTGGCACATGCCAACACGTTACCACTAGCCACTTTCTATTCTAAGCCGCTACCCGGGTGTAGCGCCCGCAACTTGGCCTAGGTGGCCGTGCGTGCCATTGGCACATGCCAACACGTTACCACTAGCCACTTTCTATTCCAAGTCGCTATCCAGTTGTAGCGCCCGCAACTTGGCCTAGGTGGCCGTGCGTGCCATTGGCACATGCCAACACGTTACCACTAGCTACTTTCTATTCTAAGCCGCTACCCGGTTGTAGCGCCCGCAACTTGGCCTAGGTGGCCATGCGTGCCATTGGCACATGCCAACACGTTACCACTAGCCACTTTATATTCTAAGCCGCTACCCAGTTGTAGCACCCGCAACTTGGCCTAGGTGGACGTGTGTGCCATTGGCACATGCCAACACGTTACCACTAGCCAATTTCTATTCCAAGCCGCTACCCAGTTGTAGCGCCCGCAACTTGGCCTAGGTGACCGTGCGTGCCATTGGCACATTCCAACACGTTACCACTAGCCACTTTCTATTCTAAGCCGCTACCCAGTTGTAGCGCCCGCAACTTGGCCTAGGTGGCCGTGCGTGCCATTGGCACATGCCAACACGTTACCACTAGCCACTTTCTATTCCAAGCCGCTACCCAATTGTAGCTCCCACGACTTGGCCAAGGTGGTCGTGCATGCCGTTGGCACAAGACAACACGTTACCACAAGCCACTTTCATCCCCAACCTGCTAGCCAATTTCCAAGGCATTTCGCACATGTCATTGGCACATGCCACACATGCTCCACTAGCGACTTTGGCATTTCCACTCACACTCAAAGTGTAACTTGCAGCCAAGGCATTCCGCACATGCCATTGGCACATGCCAAATGCTCCACCAAGCGACTTTGGCATTGCCATCCGCGCTCAAAGTACAACTTGCAGTCGAGATATCCCGCACATGCCATTGGCACATGCCGCAACAAATCACTAGCAACTTTGGCATTGCCACTTGCCCCCACTCTCGAGACATCAACACAAACTGGGGGATGCTTTCTTGGGGTTTTGGTTTGGCGGTCACAGCGTGAAGCGTACACTACGCTCGTAATAAGAACGGCGTGCAAAGGAATGAATACGGTCAATTAAATAAGGAAATTTATGGTGAAAACGTTTTCACCATAAATCCCCAGCGGTTTCCACCTCCTCTATTTAATTTGCGCCATTACTCTACTCCTTAATGAGGCCAGGGTGCATTCAATCTCACTTGTATAAATAGGTCTCACCTATTCTGCCAAAACACAAGTCTTGGTCAGGCAAAATACAACACTATCAGATAGCAACTTTGCAAGCTCTCTCAAAAGCTTCCATCACTAGAAAGCTTCCGCAATCTTCTACACTTCTGATACAAGTCGAGATAGTACCTAGCCAGAACTCTCTGGTCTCATCACCCTTCTTCGCTATCCTCCCCAAATCAACCCTTCTCCCCCACTTTGTGACCGAAGCAAATCTGGAACGACCATCTTCTTGGTTTAGGCCAGAGTTGTACAGATTGACATCTCGAATCAAAAGTGCTCACGTGCAGCACATTTGTTTAAGGGTTTAAACCAGTCTCTCCACCATCGAATTTACCAAATTCGGCAGAGGCGATTTTCTCCCATAAACACATACAACTGTATTTAATTTTTTATAACTATAACAATAATTATAATACGAGAAAAAAAGAAGCAAATAATACAGATACATATGATTTGTTAACGAAGAAAACTACTTGGAAGAAAAACCCAAGGACCTACTCCAATTTTGAACATTTTCAGAATTAAGACGTTATACGAATTAACTAATAACGCAACTTCGTATAGGAATCCGTTCAAGGATATATTCTTCGATGAGTTGGTGAAAGTGAAGAAAGTGGAAATCCTTCATTCAGATGATGAGTTTTCTACTTTGTAAGAAGGTGTTGTTGAAATAGAAAAGTGGCTTGTTGCGACAAAGTAGGTACTCCTTCGCTGCTCAGTTTCCCCAGTATTTGTGCGCCTGGCCACATAAATCCCAAGACATATTCCACTATCTTGAGTTTCTTACCTTCTGTGAAGACTTACACTCCTAACTCCTTTACAATTTGAGCGATCTTCTACAAATCTTAAGTTTAACAAGTAAACAGTTTGTGGATCCAGAGAATCAGGTTGCAAGAAGAAACACAAAGATTAGAACCAAAAAGAGAAGTCTCCAACTCTTCAATCCTTAAAGTAACCTCTGCAAAAAATTTGATCAAACACACGTACCAGAGTCGTTAACGTTGATTGATCAACAGTTCTGTCCCACAAATCTAGAATCATTTAGGCCTCCTAAAGTCAATTCTTCAAACAAATTTGAGTTGCAAATATCATAAAAGAATCCCCATGGGAAAAACAAGTTTGATCTATTGAAGATAATTACACCTTAGTAATTCATAAATAATTAAGTAACACTTAAAATTTAAAACTAAATCAATTTTGCTTCCACCTAGGTGAGTCTAGAGGCTTCTTGATCTCAAAGGAGACTTTTAAAGAAAGGAAATGCAAGACACTTTATTGGAAGGAGATGCTCGATTGAAAGGGAAGGGAGTATAAAAAAAATTATACCGACATAATAAAAGAATCTTTCCACATTTTATTGTTAGAGAAGGTTCTGATTTTAAAGATCCCTTCTAAATTTAGAAGAGCATGAGTTTGTGTGGATACAAGATTCCCAATCTATAGAGTTATGACCAAGGCTTGTTTAGAAACCAAATCTACCTATTTCAAAAATCCTTAAGATTTGCAAAATATATATATTTATTTATTTCCGAAATTAGCAAATACAAATTATATTCCAACTCATAAATTTCACGCATAATATGACGTCATCTAAGATTAACTAGCACACATTCATGTACTAGACTAATATAGCAATTAGAGATATCAAACCTATGAGATTCAATAAGCATATAATTTGATACCAAAATCGGTACTGAAAATCGATTTTCAAGAACTTGTCTTGAGTATTAAAGGAAAATACTTGAACAATAAGATATTAGAGAAAACCTTAGAAGAAAAAAATATTTTTCCAGAATAAGTTTGAGGTCACGAACTAATAGTTGAGTCATTTTCCAAAAGATTGGAGTGAAATTGGAAGAGCTTGTTTGTTTGCAAATAATATGTTATATGACCAAAGTAGTTAACATAATATATGGATGGGTGGCCAACGGATCATTAAAATGGTTGTCTGTTCAAAATCTAGATACAATTTGTATTAAGGTTTAAACAGGTCGACAACACTGCAGGGGAGAGATACCTCCCTAGAATCCATCCTATCCGCAAACTAAATAATAAACCATGCACTCCTCCGATTCTTAATTAAATAAATGGGAACTGCATTAATAGTGCGGTAACATAATATAGGATACAAAAGCTTAAAGCAGCAGACCCTCACAATGATTGTAAGTATGGTTTAAATGATGGATACATAACATAGATCACACGATCACATATAATATCACAAAAAAGATTTCATACAGTTCATTTAATAAGTAGCAAGGTTTATTGCTACTATTAATTGAAATTGACGTTCGACCGATATGTAACACCAGCTCGCCACCCTGCTGGAATGACGTTTTTCGCAACAATCGTTTCCCCGTTACCAGACTTCATACGTAGAGAAAATGGACCTTTCAATGCAGTTGCTGAGTCCAACTTCCACACAGAACCCCATGATCGTTGCATTGGTCGCCAATTAGAAGAAACTGATATTTCTTGAAGATCAATAGAAGCAATATCGCCTTGTCCGGATTGATATTCAACTAGAGTAGCGAAATAGTTTGGGTTCGAACCAGCATCAACCTTAAATACTATATTGGTACCTGGATAGTTACATGCCACTCTGCCAACCAGATATAAAATATAGTCAGTACCGTAATCAGGAGTCATTTGGAATAACTAGCATGCATAAAAGAAACTATACTGACCGTCGATATTGTATCTGCAAGACGCCAGCATTCCTTAATTGTTGTGCTTTGCCGGAAATAGCCATGGCTCCGAAAGCAGTACCGCTCAAATCAAAATGGGTTGATTGTGAGACACAACCTGGACACTCGTCTGTAATCACCACAGTTACTGGTTTTCCTGAGCAAGATGAATGTGACGAACATTTCACCTATATTACATATCCAAAATTTTATTTATTTGTTATTGTTAATGCAATTAATTGACTAATCATGACGTTTTGCGAAGATCCTAATAAATCTGAAATCATCAATGCAGCACCTGATAACAGTTACCGCACCCTTTGCCTGACCTAAAAAGAGAAGGGCCACCAGCTGATATCATGGAAGAAAAAGGTGGCCTCCCTACGTCACTCCGGTAACCGCAAGCACCACCTGCATATGCATACACGAAATATACTGTCATTTTAGATGTTTATCATTGATTTTCTCAGATGGTTTTTCACGGCTAAGGAAAAAATCGTGTTCTCGGAAGTTTCTTCTATGGCTTTTAACATCATTAGTGTTTACAACTTTACATAATTTATATTAAATCAAGATAAAATTGGTTATTTTTTTCTTGCCCCATGTGAGAAGAAGCAATGGTATTAATTCTATATAACAAAAATAAAATGGTAAATAAATATTTTTTATCTCTCATATTTTGTGCGTCTAGATGAGAAATGCTAAATTTACTGCAATATGTTATTGCAAAAAATGTTACTCTCTCCATTCCTTTTTAATAAGCCGGTTTGTTTTTATATAAATTTAAGGAAATTAGTAGAACTAATCATTGAAATTGGTTCTCATAACACTTGTTAATAAAAGAAGTGAATTGAAATAGTCCTCATGACACTTGTCCGCAAAAAAAAAATTAAGAAAAAAGTGGTCCCAGAAAATTAAAGTAACATTTGACTTTCACAATTAGAAAATTAACCTATTTTTTTGAAATATCTATTTATAAAAACTAGCAGGAACAGAGAGAGTATATAATTTTTAAAAATGGTAAATTTTTAGATCTTTTAGTTTTCACTTTAAATTGTTTTTGAAAACATATAAGAAAAAACAATAAAAAATGATCAAGTAGATAATTCTATATTAACTTGGGATGACCAAAATCTCAAATATTCCAATGGTTCTAGACAGATTATCCAATAATACCACTTAAAAACTGCATAGACATAGATCAGGGGTCCCGCCCTTTGGGAAAGAACAGGGGATCCCACTTTAAAACGTGGCGGAGTCTGTGAGGCTTTTTTTCTGGGAGTCTGGCCTCTCGAAATCGAGGTCGCCTGTCCAAACTTTTTGCAAATATTTTAATTTGACATTGTACATGCACGTACATGGGTGTTTCCAACGTGCGTGTACAAATTTCCCACTCTCTCATGACTTACCATCACTACCAGCACCATTTGGTCCTCCGTACCATGTAGCTCCGGCCGATAAGAAACCAGGCTCAGTAGCCAGTGACACATCCAACAGTTCTGTATTGAAACAGGAACAATAACTAGTGAAGAACACGAGACCTAGGAGACCTAAAATAATGATAAAGAAATGCGAATAAGTTTGTCGAAACATTGTAAGAGGAGTCATGAATAGCAAAAATCGATGATCTTAGAAAGCCTTTGTTCTTTTTGGGTTTGAAAGCCTTTGTTGTGTTGGGTTTCGTTATGAGAGAACAAAGTATAAGTATGGATGGGTTTCGTTATGAGAGAACAAAGTATTTATAGACAAATTAAGTAGGGGTGATCTAATAGTTGTAGTAAACATCTTAATCAAATCTTAATTAAAAAACTAAAGAGAATTGCAGTACTCTTTCCATCCATACTTACTGATTATGTTTTATATAGCTGATTTTTTAATAAGTCAAACATTTTTTTTTTTTTTGAAGCATAATAAGTCAAACATTGCACGTAAGGGATAACTTAATTGTCGTTAGTTGTGGCGAGAGATGACAACTTATTTTGCTAGATGAACTAGTAAATAGTAGTTCATCAAATTCATTGTGTTTATTTTCATAACTGGTAAAGTTGTAAATCAAAATTACTAATTTAATAGTTTATTTTGCTAGATATGTTCTCCAATTTTTAACTTACTTTTAATTTGTAGTTTACTTTCTAGAATTATTTTATTGTTGAATTTTTTGTACCCATGTTCGTTTTATAGAATGGACTCTTTTTTTCTATAACAATCCACCATAAGTTTCGTTATCGTAATTTCTTTTTAAACTTCTTCAAAATTAGAGAATTCACACCGATTTTATCAGAATTTAAGAGGGATCATGTTAGAGAAATGAGCGAACACGAGTTTTTTGTTTAATTAAGCCTAGTTTTTCTAATGTACAACAAAACTTACTACCTTTTCCACCATTACTACAACGTTTTTTTGCCATTCTACGTTAGACTCTTGAAAGGAAAAAAAAATTCAAAGATATTCAGGTGAGAGTATAGAAAAATATAAAATAAATTAATACTCGGAAAAACTATTTGAGAAAATATTCTGAGAAAAAATCAAGTTTACAAAAAAGAACCTACGCGAAATAAAAGAAGAAAACAAAATAAAAAGTCCCAAAGAAGATAAAAGAAGGAAAAACTAAGGAATTGTTTTAGTCTTTTATTAATTTTTGTCCAATTTAATATGTCGTGGTCATAGAAGAAATAATCATTCTAATAAAAAGACCAAACTGATATATTCAAGAATTTAATAAAAAAAAAAACTCTAGGTACAATTTTTTTATAAAAAAGAACTAATTAGAATGGCGACAACTTAACAGTACCTTCGGCCATAACTTGAGGTAAAGAAGGGAGAACTACTTTTTACACTTGTAAAAGTACATTATTGAGTCTCTCTGATCTAGACTTATCTAAAGTTAAGTTTTGTGACATCTATTATTCTATTATAATTTTGTAAGGAGGATATGGTTATCGAAGCTGGACGTTTACTTTGCTAGTGTCTGTAATATAGTGAAGTTGTATTTTCATTTTAAAGTTTTACCCTTCTCTATGCACAAGATCAACGGCGGAGCCTGAGATTAAAATAAAGGGGCTAAAATAAATTTCTATAAATATACTTAGTGGACTAAATACCAAGCATAAGGTGGGCTAAAATGGAGAAAATAATATTATTTGGATTTCTATATGATTATTAGAATTTAGGAATGTCTAAAATCGGGATTAGTCAACTCGTGGCTCCGCCCCTGCATAAGATAACATAACCCATCACATATATATACACGCATTAAAATATATCCAAATAATTATCGGGCCTAGTTAAGTTGCAGTTGGTTACCGAGTTGTGAAGATCTATTTCGATAACCGTGTTCACGTTGTTCACCATTGGGATTTTTTTTTACTGTTTCTACACACCCAATGATAAACTACAAGAGAAGATAATAATATAGGCTTCAAAATTAATATATTACCTTTGCACTTGCATCAAACGTTGGGGTGATGCCGTGATGGAACCAGTGGAGTTCGAATATTTAGTCGCCAGCATAAATAAATTTATCGAAAAAAAATATAGTACCCAAAAATGCAGAAAATCACTAGCCATGAGTTAGGATCGCAGGCAAACAATGGATTTTGTTTTCACTTTTTTTAGTTAAAATTTGACACAGTATTAAAATATCGTTATAAAAATTACTGTACTTATTTGTTCCAGTTTTTTTGTTAAAATTTTGATACAATGTTAATATACCGTTACAACGTCAAATCATTACTTCCAACTTCCCATACACCGGTTCATAAAGCAAATTGTCGTATAAAAATAAAGGAAATAAATTCCCTGGGAACGTTTTTTTTTCCTTTTTCTTCTGGTCATCTCCAATCTTGCAACCGTTGAAGAAATATACATTCTTAAACAAAGAAGATACGTAGAGAAATCAGCAATTGTATTACCGATTTACTTGACCCGGGATACTGGAATTACATTCTTTCTTTTACTAATAAATGTCAGTTAAAGACTGATTCACCGTTAGGTCTGCCATTAATGGCGGTTATTGGTAGTTGATTAACGGTTTCGGGGTTCAAAGTCAGCGGTGTTAATTTGCACGCATGGTGAAAAGATCTCTCTTTCTATGCCGTGAACCAAATGTAATTTTGATTGCATCACTCCGTAAATTAGGAAAATCTCCAACACCTTAAAATCTATATATTGATTGAAAGAAAAAGGAAGAACGTTCATCATCAAGTATTATATCATCATCGATCAAGAAGAACATGGAGATCGTTGAACTTTCATTAGTTTAAGTTTGTTGTTTTGTTTTATTGATTTTAAGAAAATCTAATCAATCTTTGCTTATTTCACAAAAGATATTTCAACTGTTTTCATAATATACACCTTCATTTAACCTATTGTTTCGCGGCGCAACACATCGATATGACTCATCACCAGGCACGGAAGAATGTGTTGTGCTGACACCTTCATTTAAACTTGTAGTTGAATGGATATCTGATGACGGGTTTGCTCTCATTAATATAAAACCCCTGGAACTGAACAAGTGAAGTTTTTTTCTTTTGAACGGTAAAAAGTTTGGTGTTTTCAGTTAAAATTTATACTCTTATCAAGAACTTAGAAACCTTGATAATATTTTTCGGAGATATACGAGCATCGTGGTGTTGCTCGTATAGAGCTCCTAGAGCTCTAGTAGTGAAGGGTGGAAGCAAGGACTTTATAACTTGAACTTTGTATTGATTGATTCTTGCTACCTTACTTACAAATGAATACAACATGCCTATTTATAGGCTACAAAAAGAAGAAGAGAACTATGCCTATGGAGGCTAACAACTATGCCTATGGAGGCTTACCTACCATGGAGGTTTCCACCAAACCAACTACTAGACAATCTAGTATTCTTATTTGATTTGTCTAACTCTAGAACACTCATTTTACACATGTTAATTGTCTAACATTGACTCTAGACATCCTAGATATTTCTAGGTTAATCTAGATAGGTGTGAACACTTGACTAAGTTGGTGTTGAATATTCAACACTCCCCCTCAACACCGACTTTCCAACTTCTCTTTATCGTAGACATTTCGGTCCCCTTCATAGTTTAAGGATGTTTCGGTCCTCTTCATAGTTTAAGGACGTTTCGGTCCTCTTCGGAAGTTTAAGGACATTATGGTCCTCTTCGTAGTTTAGGGACATTACGGTCCTCTTCGTAGTTTTAGAACATACGGGTTCCATCGTAGTTTAGGGACATTGCGGTCCTCTTCATAGTTTTAGAACATACGGGTTCTATCATAGTTTAGGGACATTACGGTCCTTATTCGTTTCAGTAAAATACTTCTTGTACTCTTTAGACAACTCATAGGATTTTCACCCACTTTTGTTGTTCTCTATCTCATCACCACTTGGTGATTGCTTCCGTTTCTTCACAACATTTTTTGTTGTTTCTTCTTCTATTCATCTTTGTTCCAGTCACGCTTTTGTTCGAAAAACTGTAACACTTCTTTGGTTATCCAGATTCTCTCACAATCTTTCATTTCGTCAAGCTTCTGCCACAAGCTCTAACTATTTTTCTTCTTGTTATTTGATGTTACAAATTTGCCACTTTATCCAGATTTGCCACATTTCTGAATTAAATAAATGATTTGCCACGCTATGACATAATTGTCACACTTTGGTTTGTACGTATTTAAACAAACACCTGTAAACCCATTTAGACTTCATTTGGACATTACAAATTAGGTAATTCCAACACTCCCCGTAATTTGTAATGGCTCTTTTTTTTTTTTTTGATATTCACCCAATCTCCGTTTGCGCTCTTATCTCCTCATGCTTGCTTCGCTCGCGATAAACTCTTTATGTTTGCCGCCACGTACATGCCGTTTTTTTTTTTTTTTTTGTTCTTCTTCTTATCACGAGTATGATTTAGTATCTCGTGACAAACATGCCATGCTTTTCTTCGACAATTGAGGAAGCAATCTGTTGCTCTTACCCTCAATATTTTTTTTTTTTCTTCCCGATTTGAGGAAACAACCACTTATTGTTCTTACCCTCAAACCCTTCTCTGATCACTTATTAGGAAGTGACCCTTTCTTCTTCTCTTTTATCTTTTTTTTTTTTTCATGGAGACCCCACTTTTTTTTTCTTCATGGAGACCCCATTTCTTCTCTTTTAGTATTTCTTGCTCATTTAGTATGTCTCCTAACTTCTGCGTGCAAGCCTCTACAAATTCAACATTTTTGAAATGTCGATATTACAAAAGCTTTGTCTCGTAGTAGCAGTAGTTTTTTCTTCTTCCAGTGGATACATGTCCACCGGCTTCGTGTCACAAGTAGAAACTTGATGTTGTCGTGACAAACATGGCTTTCTTGCCATTTTTTTTTTCTCTCAAAACCGAGTAGGTCGTCTCATTGAAGCTCTCTTCCCTCAATATATGGAGGCATTCGTTGTTGACGTTTTCATGATATCGGCTTCTAAAACTCTTGAACGATTGTGGAGGCAATCCTTGGTGCACTCTTCCCACAATTGTCTTTAGAATTTTGTAAACAATTTGAGGAGGAAAATTATTGCTCTCTTCCCTCAAACTTGTCTTCTGGTCACTTATCATAAAGTGATTTCTTTTTCTTTTCTTCTTTTCTTTTTCCACATGGAGGCGTTTTTGCTCCTATGAAGGTAGGATATTTTTTTTGTTTGTTTGTTTGTTTTTGACAGTTGGAATGGTTGAAATCTTCTTAGTGGTGTTTGCATCTTCTCCTTCTTAAACTTCATATCTTCTCAACTCGAAAGCTTTGAAACCCATCAATTCGTAGCGGAAACTTTTACGCCCATTTCGGATCGAACGAGCTCTGATACCAAGTTAAAATTTATACTCTTATCAAGAACTTAGAAACCTTGATAATCTTTTTCGGAGATATACGAGCATCGTGGTGTTGCTCGTATAGAGCTCCTAGAGCTCTAGTAGTGAAGGGTGGAAGCAAGGACTTTGTAACTTGAACTTTGTATTGATTGATTTTTGCTACCTTACTTACAAATGAATACAACATGCCTATTTATAGGCTACAAAAAGAAGAAGAGAACTATGCCTATGGAGGCTAACAACTATGCCTATGGAGGCTAACAACTATGCCTATGGAGGCTAACAACTATGCCTATGGAGGCTTACCTACCATGGAGGTTTCCACCAAACCAACTACTAGACAATCTAGTATTCTTATTTGATTTGTCTAACTCTAGAACACTCATTTTACACATGTTAATTGTCTAACATTGACTCTAGACATCCTAGATATTTCTAGGTTAATCTAGATAGGTGTGAACACTTGACTAAGTTGGTGTTGAATATTCAACATTTTCAACAATCAAATTAATGCTTTCGAACTTCTTAAGAATAATGTTCATCAAAATTATTACAACATGTATTCACAGGAAAAACCAAGATTATATAATTTTCTTGCCACAGTTTCTTTGTTGTTCAAACATTTCTCATGCATTGGTTTAGTACAAATGGCGAGCATTACTTCTAACTCAAATCTGATTTTCTTTCAAACTTTAAATCTTTAGCAATGGAGAACACATTGCATGCAGTATCCATACAGATGAAAATTTGAAATAGAGTTACAAAAGCAACATTGTGAATTCAACTCTTGATAGTGATAGCATTAACAACCAACATCGGCAGGAAATTTAGGGTGGATTTGAACCCAGTCGGAGGAGGAATGTGATAGTACTCCTCGGATCTAAGGATCCGTTTATACATGCACCGAGAAGAAGTAGATGCATTTAGTTGATTTATAAAAATGACCATATAGAATGGGAACGGGATTCACATGCACTCCCTTACGTTTCAGTTAACTTTAATGGTAAAATGGTAATTATAATTAACAATGACGAAAAAAGTTCTAATTAAGCGGAAACAATAGGATTAAGACATGTAATATGGGGGATCTACCAGTAGGGTAGTTTTCATCTTACCTCCCATGTAGAAGATCAGATTTTCGAGTCCCTAACTGCACTCTATGTTTATTCTGGTTGATAACCAAAGGGATCAACGTTAATGGCGTATGGTCAAAATTGTTATATTACAAGGCTTCTGTTAAATATAGTCCATGCTTTTATTAACTATAACCCACATAAAATAAGTCATTAATTCAACCAAACAGGTTCTTATGTTTATTAACATAACCCATAAAATTATACATGATTTTTATATATAGCCCATCAAATCCTAAATCAAAAAAATAAAATTGTTATAAACCATTATTTATTTACCAAGATGTCCTTCGTGTCTAAGTTTAGGGTTTAGATATCTTGGACACCAAGTCTTCTATCTATATAAATAGATGCTTAAATATTGTATTCTACACACATATCTAATAGAATTTCTCTCTTATTCTTCTCATCTACTTTGTGTCTTCGTTTCTATTTTCTAGTTTCACAACAAAAATTAAGTTAATTATTTAATAATTAGAATTATGTAATACTTTTGACATTTATAATTGATGATCTTAGAATACCTAGTTTTATGTAATCATGATTGAGAAAAAAAATCATCTTGGAATTTTTTATAGAATAACAATGGTTATGGAGTTTTAGAAAATTGATTTTAGGAAAAGAATCAAAACCTTAGTTGATTTCATTTCTTTTTTCGATTGATATTGTTGTGGAGAAGTTTTAAAGGAATAGTTAGAATATATAACCTCAATTGATAATCATGATTTGGAAAAATAACATTGTTTTATTGAAAAGGTGAAAAGTTGGGTTTAGTTTTTTTTTTCTTGAGGAAAAGTAAGGAATTAAGGTTTATAATACGGTGATTTGTAAGAATAATAAGAGAACGATTATAATAGGGTGATTTATAATTAAAATATATTTTAGTTTGGGTCAAAACAAAAAAATTAGGGTTAATATTCTAATTTTTGGGAAGAAGTAAGATTATAAGTTAAAAAGTTAAGACTCGTTTGGTAATTTTAGTTGTTCGTTTTAACTTAAATTTTTTGAGTTATGATTAATAAAAACATGGGCTATGTTTAAGAGAAACCTATTACAATTAGGGGTCATCGGTTGGACTTGTTTAGAGGAACCAATGTCTGATATGGACTAGGACTGCCCATCGGGGCAAGTCTAAAGAGAACTTGTAAGTTATAGAATTGTTTTCTCTGGCGATGTCACTTAGTATTGTGGTAAAATCATTTGCTGATGGTACCATGAGCACTAAAAAAATTACCGAGCAATCAATAAAAACATAATAAGAACAAAATCATAAATAGTTTTTTTTTTTTTTTTCATTTATAAAAGCTTAAAGCAGCAAATCCTCACATAATTATGAATATGGTTTATCTGATTGATACATAGTAACATAGATCATACGATTCATCTAATAAGTAGCAAGATTTCTTGATGAATGATGATAATTAAATATTTTGAGATAATAAAACAACTATTAATTAAAATTTACGTTCGACCGATATGTAACACCAGCTCGCCATCCTGCTGGAATGACGTTCTTCGCAACAATCGTCTCTCCGTTAGCAGACTTCAGACGTAGAGAAAATGGACCCTTCAATGCAGTTGCTGAGTCCAACTTCCACACAGCACCCCATAATCGCTGCATTGGTCGCCAATTCGAAGAAACTGATATGTCTTGAAGATCAATAGAAGCGATATCGTTTTGCCCATTTTGATACTCAACCAGAGTAGCGAAATGGTTAGGGTTCGACCCAGCATCGACCTTAAACACTATATTGGTGCCTGCGTAGTTGCATGCCACTCTGCCAGCCAGATAAAAAAATATAGTCAATAGGTAGCGTGAATTCGAAAACCATCATAAACTAATCAGGTCTTGTCGTTATGATTATTACTATTCATGAATAAGAAACGATACGGACCGCTTATATTTTATCTGCAAGACACCAACATTCCTCAACTGTTGTGCTTTTCCGGAAATCGCCATGGCTCCAACAGCAGTACCGCTCAAATCAAAATGGGTCGATTGTGAGACACAACCTGGGCACTCGTCTGTAATCACCACGGTTACTGGTTTTCCCGAGCAAGATGAATGTGCCGTACATTTCACCTAAAGAATATGATATACCGAAATATTAGAAATTAGAGAATCTATTATTGTTAATGAAGTAAAATGACTAATTCATATGATATATACCCAAGAATCTGAAATCGTCAGTGTATTTATACAATACCTGATAACATGTACCACAGCCTTTGCCCGACCTAAAAAGAGAAGGGCCACCAGCTGATATCATCGAAGAAAAAGGTGTTTTCCCTACATCGCTCCCATAGCCGCAGGCGCCACCTGCCTACGTATCCACAAAATATGTGTTATCATATTAGATGTTCGTCATCAATGATTTCCCAAGATGGTTCTTTCACCGCTCCGAAAACAGTCGCGTTCCCAAGGTGGTTTCTCTACACATAGTGTTCGCTTGCTGGCTAGGAATCGCCTAAGATTCTATTGTATCATCGTAGAATCTAGACCACATATGAAAGCAATTTTGTTTCCACAAAAGATCTTCGTCAACCCCTAATTGTTTAATTATTTGATCTATTGGGGTATTATATGTGGGAAGACATTCTCTTAAAATAAAAAAATTAGGAAAACATCAAGACATTCTCTTGAAATAAAAATATTAGGATAATATTATGTAAAAACGAAGTCTACAAGGTAAATTAATATTTTTCTCTCTCGTATCTATTTTACTTTAATTTTGAAAACTATTATAAAATATAATAAATCTGCTGAGTAATATCACAAATTCCAAGAAAATATTGCTATATTCATAAACATGCAAATATTTAGTTCATTAATTTATAGGCAAAGTTTTTTGGTTGTTTAATTAGTTTTCATTCCATGTTATCGATTAACAGGGACATGGGGAAAAAATGGACCAAAATCATACATAAGACCTTGACCTTGTGCATGCAGGTATATAGGCGTATATTATTTCTAACGTCAACGTGCATGTACACACTCGCACTCTCTGATGGCTTACCGTCACTACCAGCACCATTTGGACCTCCGTACCACGTAGCTCCTGCCGATGAGAAACTGGACTCAGTAGCTAGTGACACATCCAAGAGTTTTGGATTGAAACACGAACAATATTGAATAAAGAACAGGAGACGTAAGAGGAGAATGGTAAAGAAATACGAATAAGTTTGGGGAGACATCTTAAGAGAAGCCATGAATAGCAGCAACTAGTGAAATGAAGATCTTAGGTGGTCTTTATTCTTTTGGGTTTGAAAAGCTTAAGTTTTGTTGTTTTGGGATGAGTTTAGCTACGAAAGAACAAAGTATTTATAGACGAATTGAATGAGATGATCTAATATTTGTATAGGAAAACATCTAAATCAAATCTTAATTAAAAAACGAAGATAATTGCAGGTACTCTTTCTTTATTTACTTGTTATGTTTTATATATTTACGGATTTTAACAAGTCAAACATATCATGCAGAGATTACTACTTGATCAGTAGTTATGCCGAGAGATGACAATTCATTTTCCTAGACCACAGTTCATTTTGTTAAAAATAAATTCCAGTAAAGAAATTCAATCTTGAGAAGATACGTAGAGTAATCAGCAATTGGAGCCTTACCGATTTGCTTGACCCGTCAGATTCTTCATTCATTTACTAATAAATTTCAGTTAAGACTGATTCACCCGTTAGGTCTGCCATTAATGGTGGTTATTGGCCGTTTCATGGATCAAAGTCAGCGATGTTTAACTTGCTCGTATGGTTAAAAGATCTCTTTATCTAATGTCGTTTAGCAAATGTAATTTTTTTGATACATCACTCCGTAAATCAGGAAAACTAATCAAATTCCTTTTTTTTTTTTTTTTTTTTTTTATAATCAAACCATTAGTATTTCATTCCAAATAAGAAACGTTTACATGATGATTTTTAAGAAAAAACAAGTAGAACATAAACATGAAACAAATACAATGATAGATGCAAAATGAAAATAAATCGCAAAGAGAAAGAGCGATCCACACCGGTAGCACCCAAATCTTGTATGTTGAGATTGGAGAAGGAATGGTATTCGAAATCATAGTTCGACCATTTTGATTGATCTTCTTCTTGAAAAGAGATACTCCTATGAGAGAGGAGTGATTTGCCCAAAAACTCATGCGTAGCCAAAAGCCCAGAAACCCTAAATTTATTATTCTGTTGAAGAATAATAGAATAATTTGATCTTGCATCCGTCAAATCGCCGGTGTACTTGTATCCAACAAACCAAATCACGAACAAATCTATAGAATGAAACATTATGAAAAGTGCAGATAAAATCTCTCTAATAGCGTAGAGAATAATCACCCTAGTGGCGAAGAAAAAATCGCTCAAATAGCGAAGAAATTTATTCAAAATAACTAAAAACAAATAATCTTTGCTTAGATCTAGCCCCAAAATGACTAGATCTGAGCAAAGAAGGAAGAAGATGATGGGTTTTCTCTTGGCTTTTGAGAAGGGGTGAAAGAAGAGTGGGTTTTCTCTTGGCATGGTAATCTTTATTGAACTGAAGGTGTGCTTCATCTACTTCTTGACGAGGTAATTTTTGTTGAGATACTGCTGGTTGATGGTTCTGTACGAGTAGGCTTCGTTGATCGTCCCTTAGGTGGTATTTTCCTGGGTTCACTTCTTCGTAAAATAATAACCGGCTCAGTTTTCTTCGTGAACTTCATGTCTATAGTTTTTAGCCTCATTGAATCGTAGCAGTATAGATTGACGATGAAATCCGAACAGCTATCTCCTCGCAGAATTCTATCTACGAAGCAGACTAGTTTATCCTTTGTTTCATCAAATCGCCGCAACAACATCACTGTAGACAGCCAATGAATCTGATCAATGAAGAAATCAACTAAAATTTTTAGATACCCAATGTTTTTGAAATACACCGTATGGGTTTGTAAAACAAGGTTTGGTTGTATCTAAACTGCTTTGAAAACTCATTTTGATCATATTTTGAAGATAAAATCAATCTTCTATTGAACTTTTTTTATCTAAAGATTTTATAGAACTCCTTTCCAAAACTCTGTTGTAAGTATCAGATCTGAGTTTCTAACAACAAAATTAAAGAGACAAAGGGATTTCGAGAGAAGATTGTCGTGATGGATGGATCGTTGATGAAGATTTTCTCTGCTGCTGCTTGATTCCTCTAAGCTTCTGATGTTGTTGGTCGTGTACTGAATGAAACTTTAGTGAAACTTCCATTTTTACCCCTTACATTTGTGAACTCAGTAGATCTATTACTAACAGTAAGGTAGCTTTACTAAATCTTCAAGGTAGGACAAATCCTTTACTCTCCCTGTTTCTGGGCGCCAAAATGTAACTACAGAAAATCCATCTGTAGTTACACCCAAATCTTATTCCTAGTTCTAAACACATTTCTACTTCAAACTCATGAACAAATCTATAGATCTAACTTTTGAATCACTAAAATGATGATTTTGAGGTGTTAAAAGTATAAGAGAGACACACAAATCTACTAAAATATTTGATGTTTACATAGGCAATTGATTTACATGGTGAGACTCCATTAATGAGTTTTGGAGCTTTTCTAGATCTAGTTTGGGGAGAAGAAGAAGAAGATAAGGTCAAATAAAATCTGATCTCTCTCCTCCTAAGAATTCCAACCCCTATTACAATGGACCAAGTCCTTTATTTATAGGGAAAACTACATTATGGCTGACAACCCATTTTACTTCGCTGACATCTCATTTCACTTCGCTGACAGCTCATTTCACTTCGCTAAAAGCTGTCCCATTTCTTGCGTAACAATACACACTTCGGGATATTACTTCGGGAGTTACTTCGTGGAGTTACTTCGGGATGTTACTTCGTGAAGTTACTTCGCTGGGTTACTTGTGCAAGTCTTCTTTACCTCGCTAATTATCATCTCACTATCTTCAGGTCTTACTTCGCAGCCTCGTCATATCTCGTACAAACTAAGCTATCTTGGTTAAGTTACTCCACCATTCGTAATGCGCCACGCGTCAAATGTGATTTTTGGTACCTAAATTTTGCCCTATTTTTCTTGAGTGTTGCTTGAAGAGCAATTCTTGAGAAAAATCCATCTTCGTGTAGTCCTTTGGAGCGAGACGTGTGGTGTTTGAGTTGATGACTTTGACCTTTGTTGACGAAGGAACGAGAAAAAGAATAATAACTTGAAAAAGTATATACTTGCCTCTTATTATTTTGCTAGGTTCCGAAGTCTTGTTGTTGTATAAAAGTATCATTCCCGAAGTATAAGAAGTACGAAGTATGAAGTGTTCTTCAAGAAGTATAAGAAGTACTTAATCCTCGAAAATATAAGAAGTATTAATCCTCAATTTTGTTGTTGTTGGAACGGTTCATTGCTTCTGATTTTTCCCTTACGTGCTTGGTTGTTGGTTCTTCATGTTGATGAGTAGTAGCGAGGTGTCGTGTTGCGTGTAACGAGATATCACTTGATTCATATACTCTATTGTTGTTGAGGATTCTTGTTGTTGACGAGGTATGGAGTGGGCGAGATATCTTCATTAGTGAATGTACCGAGTTTCTTCTTTCCGAGTTTTCTTTTCTTCATCCTTGTGCGAAGTCCATTGTAAGTACTAGTTTGAGATTTACCGATGGTAACCTTGTGTTGATGTTTCCTTGATGACGAGTTTATGGTGTCACTTCTTGTTCTTTCCTTACCTCATTGTAGATTTTCAAATGATATTGTTTCATTTGTAGCTTAACGTCCTTATAATTTGATTCATATCAAATCCAAAAAATTTGAAGAAATATCACCCTTGGTGCATATATATGTGAAGTATCCTTATAAGTATATAATCCGAAGTATAAGAAGTATTTATGAAGCACTCGTGGCAATAGGTGTTGTCTTCAAGAAGTATGAATAATAAGAATTCCCGAAGTGCTATTGCATGATGTATGTTGGATGAATGTATGTATGTTATGGGTGAATGCTATATGTATGAAATGATATGCTTTTTCTATATGTATGCATATTATATACTTGCCTTGATTTTTATTGTTCGTGCCTCTGATTCTCCTTTGAATTCCTTGTCGTTCCCATCTCGTATGTAATTATACCTCGTTTCCTTTTAGGGCTTGTTCCTGCATTATTAATATTCAAATCATAGCATAATATTATCATATGCAATATTTCTATTTCGAGTACTTCTTATGCAATGTAAGAAGTACTTCTTATGCAATGTAAGAAGTACTTCTTAGGATTGTGTGACTCGGGTGGTCAAGCTTTGTAATGTGCTTGTTTCTTTGCTTTTTTTTGTAGTATATACCTACTTCTTTGCAAGTATACCTTCCTCTTTGCAAGTATACCTGCTTCTTTGCAAGTATATACTTGCCTTTTTGTTTTGCCTCAGGTCTCATGTTTTTCCTCACATCTCTATCATCAGTTCGGGGTCTTATTTTTCCTCCTAGTTAAGGTCTTATTATGCCCCACCCCGTTGGTCAGGGCTTTTCGACGAAGTCTCAGACACTCTTTACTCTTGCGAAGTAAAGACACATCAACCTCTCCTTATCTCGCTCATTGAGGTCTTATTATGCAACAATATCACAGGTCTACCTACTCCCATGAGTACCAGACCCGTAACATTGCCGACTTTTGTGGTCACTCAGCTCCCTAAAGGAGGGTTCCGTCTCTTCCCCTCTGAATACCCCCATGCTTTTGGGCTTAGGAATCAGTTATTTCGTGACCTCGTGCCCTTTCGCCGATGTGGCTCCTGGTTACGAAGTCACACCCTAGTTGGGGTGGTTTTGGGACCGAGCGGAAGAACTACACCATGCCATCTTCTTCTCCACTGGCTAGTTCTTACTCCCCTTACCGAAGGTAACCCAATTGGGGCCCTCGGCGGATGGGTCTTACGATTTCCCCTAGATGGTGGTTGTTAGCTACATTTTAGATTATCTCGTGACGCGCGTGTAGGTCTTACATTTGCCCCTTGCACTTTGTGCGAACTAGGTTGCACGCCACGAGGTCTCAGCCTCCCTAAGTAGAGGTTTTATATAGGACTTACGATCGCCTATTTTGAGGGTCGTAAGCAGACCTCCTAAATGAGGTCTTACTTGTGTCCCTCGCATTCACATGTTTTGAATTTGCATTTTTTTATATTTTCTTTTTATTTTCTTTCTTTTCTTTGATCATTTTAGCTTGTAGCTTTCTTTTCTTCATCTCTGCATGTCAGTCATGCTTGTTGCTTGCTTTTGCATGTTCGCTCATGCTCTTGTTTGCTTTTGCATATTTTCTGTTGTACTTCGTTGATTTCATGGCTTATCTCGCCATGATGATTAAATATGCTTATTTCTCGCCTAACATTTCATGGGCGATTATTCATTGTTGGTTGCTCTTGTTTGATCGGTAGTATCAATTTGTTTGTTGTTTGGCATTGAATTGGATATCCTTTTGAATTATTTCTCGGATGGAAGCTCAAATTCATCACTCCTTCATCGCTGGCTCATCGACGATAGCTCCTCGACGATCTTATGCGACAGTGATTCATAACCCAATGAGTAAGAATTTAAAATAAGTAATGACTGTAATGACTTTATGTATATCATATGATGACACTTCGTATTGCATATGAATCATTACTTAATTGGAGTCTTGCATACGAAGTATTGGCTATTTTTAATGACATGTTTCTTGATAGTAGTTCTATTGTGAGCACTACATCTAATCATTCGAACAGGTGATGGCAAAGATATTAAAGTAAGAAGGTTGATCTTATCATGGCAATTAGTACGTATAAACATGCATGGAATGAGATCAGTAGAAGATGGTATTAAAGTATAAATACAGAAAGATAGAAGGTCGAAAAACTTATCTTTTAGTCATGCTTTTCGTGGCTCTTAAACTGATTCTGGTTGGTCGAAATAAATCTGAACTCCGCCCGTAACCTGAGAATGAAGGTTCCGAGCAAATCAATTTGTTGGAGTTATGCTCTTATTTCTTCGTTGTTGGTAACGTTTTTGACGAGGGTAGGCTATGCCCACAAAATCAAAAATCACACTCGACGGAGTATATATCTAAATCACGATCAACGAAGCACTGTACTTCGTGTAGCATCTAAGCGATTTAATGCGTTCGCTGAATCCGGGTTAACATGTTCGCTGGGTTGGAGCTGTTTTATCTTCGCCAGTAAAGTTGACGAAGTAAGCTGTGTTAGTATAACTCTTTAAAAACTCTTCTCTTTCACGAAGTGGTATTTTCCGAAGATTCAGATGGAACAAATTCTCCTCTTCCTCTGTCCTCTGTAACCAACTTTGTTCGTTTCAAGTCTGCTTTTAAGAAATTAGTTTCTTTCGTAAGTGCTATTTTTCTTCTCTTATAAATTCTTGGACCGGCGGGTAATTGCTTCTTCATTCGTTAGTTTTACGAGTTATCACTCTTCTTTGATTGTTTCTGAAGTAATTAAGGACCAAAGGAACTTCAAAAGATGATGCTCTGGCGATGTGGGTTGCTGCTTTGTTATATCCTGTTTCTGACGAAGTATTCTTTCATTTTTCTTTCCTTTTGCTTGTTATACGCATTAGTAACGAGATGTTGGCTTGCTGAGATCATGGACGAAGTTGATTTGGTCAGAGTGTGTCTTCTCTTCGCTTAACTATTTCTTATTTCACAAAGTATCTCTTCGTTAGGTGATGACCTGAGAATCAGTGTCTCCCTTTTGTCGACTAGATGCAATTCATTTTGTCTTTGAAACTGGTACAGATTTCTCCGAGACACTCTTCGGGGTCGAGGTGATGGCCGAGATGGTTCTGTTTTGTTAATACCTCGATGCAAGTGAGTTGTTAACTTCGTGAATCATCATAGGAAGGAACAGTGGTTCCTATGCTTAATTCCACAAAGTTGTTTGATCTTTTATATATTCTCCTTTTGGCTACGTTGCACGTAGAGCTTAGGCTGGTTAATCTAAAGTAATCTTTGTCCTTGCTTCTGCAAAATACTTCGTTGATGTTCATTGATCCGAAGTGAGCTGACTATAAATTTTCTTGTTACGAAGTGGAATACTCGTTGGTATTGAACTAATTATTCTTTCTTTGACTTTGGCTCCATTCTGGAGCTTGTAATTTTAGGTAAGTGAGAGTTGTAAAGATTTTAAGCATTCAGCTTCCACGAAATGCCTTCGGTTTATGCTGATTGTTCGTTGTTGATGATACTGCGTTCGTTGTTTCATGGGCTATCGATCATCATTAGCTGCTTTTCGCTAGGGGTCACAAAGCTTTTCACTGGAACCTCATCGAAGTAAACTTCTTCCTTTTCTTTTGCTCGCGGCTCCTACGAGTTTTAGTTATTGATCAGTAGATATCAAAAAATTCTACAAATGAATTATGGGAAACATAAACTTCTAGTATTTTGTTTTATCTTGTCTGTGATCATAAATCACATTTTATGCGAGATTTTTCTCATTGATCTTTGTAATATTAGAGAATCATTTTTGCGAAAACGTGGTGCGATTGATAATGTTTGTAAGTAAAATAAACATTCAAAGAAAAATGGTTCTTAGCTTTAATATGATTCGCTGCCTCATGCTTCTGGTGGATTGCGAAGTGAACTGATGAGATGTATCTGGTGCTGGGAGTTGACGAAATGGATTTGATGAACTGTCAAGATGACTGCGTTGTTGACCAACATAGCTTCATTGTATCTCGTGCCTGGCAGTTAGCAATCCTCCCCGCTGCAGAAGATTGGTACTGTTGTAGCTTAATATCGTGCTAAAGTTTCTTCTTTGAATCAAGTTCGTTCCTTTAGCTGGTGATGCTTCAAATATTCACAAGAGATATTAGTTTGCTGAGGTTGTGAACTTCGTAAAATTCACCTTCGTTGTTTATCTTCGGTTCCTTTTTCCTTGCTGGACTTAAATTATTTCTTCTTTTCTTCGCCTTTGGCTTTGTTTTGAAACTTGTAACTTTAGGTAAGTGAGATCTTGGTACTCAATGGTTTTGCCACTCCGTAAATGAAGCTTGACTGCTAACGAAGTAGATTCGGCTAGGTCCTGCTCCGAATCTGCAATCTCAGGCATCTCGTTGTTGGATTGGTGGTTGTCGTGGTGATCCCATGGTCACAAAGTTTCCTCTATTAACTGAACTCCTCTTTGGGTCACTGGATTGCTGGCACTTCCTTCCCTGTAAGTAATGGGCAGAGATTTATATCTCCCTTTACGCAATGGTATGTTTAATAATTCATCTTCTTTCTTTATCTTTCATTTTGTGGATCGATTTATTTCGCTGGAGTTGTTGACGAAGCAACTTCGTCATTGTTTATCCTGTTGCACTTCAGCAGAATAGCTGACAAGGTGTCCTTTCGACTAATTTTCTTTCACAAAATATTGTTCTATTCATAGTGCAAATTTTAAGTAGAATCTCTTCCCTTTTACGAAGTAACTTCGGTGACGGCGTTGATGATGTTCCAGTGAACTCAACTTCGATTAATCACTTCGCAATTATCCCCGAAGTAAAACGGACGTTCCCTTATCTTCTTTAGTCTTCGAAGGAATGGATGATTGACGAGATGAGCTGCTAAAGCTAAATGAGCTTTGCTTTAAACAAGTTGTTTGTTGGCATTTTTTGGTCTGGTTCATCTGTAGTGATGCGTGCTATTGCTGATGGTCTCCATCTTTGATTGGAGAATGAATAGATTTGATAAATTACTATCTTTGCCGAGTTGACTGGTGACGGAATGAATTCCGTCTTTTACGAAGTAATGACCTGAGGTGAGCTGACCGTATCTTGTGATTGGAATTACTTCGTCATATTGTTTATGCGATTTATTTTCCTTTATGAGATGATCCTTTATGGGTTCTTATTTCGCTAGTTCACTTCTTCAAAACAAATCCTCTTCTCGCATGGTAATCTTTATTGAACTGAAGGTGTGCTTCATCTACTTCTTGACGAGGTAATTTTTGTTGAGATACTGCTGGTTGATGGTTCTGTACGAGTAGGCTTCGTTGATCGTCCCTTAGGTGGTATTTTCCTGGGTTCACTTCTTCGTAAAATAATAACCGGCTCAGTTTTATTCGTGAACTTCATGTCTATAGTTTTTAGCCTCATTGAATCGTAGCAGTATAGATTGACGATGAAATCCGAACAGCTATCTCCTCGCAGAATTCTATTTACGAAGCAGACTAGTTTATCCTTTGTTTCATCAACTCGCCGCAACAACATCACTGTAAACAGCCAATGAATCTGATCAATGAAGAAATCAACTAAAAATTTTAGATACCCAATGTTTTTGAAATACACCGTATGGGTTTGTAAAACAAGGTTTGGTTGTATCTAAACTGCTTTGAAAACTCATTTTGATCATATTTTGAAGATAAAATCAATCTTCTATTGAACTTTTTTTATCTAAAGATTTTATAGAACTCCTTTCCAAAACTCTGTTGTAAGTATCAGATCTGAGTTTCTAACAACAAAATTAAAGAGACAAAGGGATTTCGAGAGAAGATTGTCGTGATGGATGGATCGTTAATGAAGATTTTCTCTGCTGCTGCTTGATTCCTCTAAGCTTCTGATGTTGTTGGTCGTGTACTGAATGAAACTTTAGTGAAACTTCCATTTTTACCCCTTACATTTGTGAACTCAGTAGATCTATTACTAACAGTAAGGTAGCTTTACTAAATCTTTAAGGTAGGACAAATCCTTTACTCTCCCATTTACAGGCGCCAAAATGTAACTACGAGAAAATCCATCGTAGTTACACCCAAATCTTATTCCTAGTTCTAAACACATTTCTACTTCAAACTCATGAACAAATCTATAGATCTAACTTTTGAATCACTAAAATGATGATTTTGAGGTGTTAAAAGTGTAAGAGAGACACACAAATCTACTAAAATATTTGATGTTTACATAGGCAATTGATTTACATGGTGAGACTCCATTAATGAGTTTTGGAGCTTTTCTAGATCTAGTTTGGGGAGAAGAAGAAGAAGATAAGGTCAAATAAAATCTGATCTCTCTCCTCCTAAGAATTCCAACCCCTATTACAATGGACCAAGTCCTTTATTTATAGGGAAAACTACATTATGGATGACAACCCATTTTACTTCACTGACAGCTCATTTCACTTCGCTGACAGCTCATTTCACTTCGCTGATAGCTCATTTCACTTCGCTAACATCTGTCCCATTTCTTGCGTAACAATACACACTTCGGGATGTTACTTCGGGATGATACTTCGGGAGTTACTTCGGGATGTTACTTCGTGAAGTTACTTCGCTGGGTTACTTGTGCAAGTCTTCTTTACCTCGCTAATTATCATCTCACTATCTTCAGGTCTTACTTCGCAGCCTCGTCCTATCTCGTACAAACTAAGCTATCTTGGTTAAGTTACTCCACCATTCGTAACGCGCCACGCGTCAAGTGTGATTTTTGGTACCTACACCCTTGCTTTTCAAAATCTCCAAACCGGCAAGTGGAAGTGTTTACTAGTACTACTACTTCTCAGAGAAACTTGTGCCCAAACAGAGTAAATAACAGAGATATTTGTAACTACAGAAAATCCATAGTTACACCCACTCTCGAATTAGATAGGTACCAAGTCGAATGAGAACGAGTTTATCCACAAATCTACTTCTATTTTATTAAAATCCTTAATATCTTAAGTTACAAGTCGCTCAAGAACACTCTATATCTAGACTGCTCTCTTACAAAGATTCTCTCTCTCTCTCCAATAATGTTCCAACCCTTCTCAGGAGGCTAAGCCTCCTATTATATAGGGAAATATTACATAGTGGAATACAGCTCAATTTATCTCGGACCGACGCTTCTATCTTGCTCTAAACAACTTTTATGCTTACTTTTTGCCTTAAAGATCGGCTCATGTCGGGGACAGCTGTCCCTTTTCTTGCATAACAATCCACACTTCGGGTTATTACTTCGGGAAACCTCACTATTTCTTGGACAACAAGTCATACCTCGCGCAATTGACTTCGCGCCCCTTCCCTTTTCTTGTGCAACAATCCATTCCTCGTTAAATGTCCCCTCGAGCAAGTTATGTCAACCTCGCCAGATATATTTCCGAGCAAGGTAGCTCTACTTCGCTAGATGCCCTTTCGAGCAGGTTGTCTCTTCTTCGCTAGATATCTTTCCAAGTAAGTTAGCTCCCCTTTGCTGACGGGACCTCATTAAAGAAAATCTGACAGTTGATTAGACTATTCACTTACACTCCTTCGGAAGTGGTGAATAATATCTTTCTCGAAGATTCTTCTTATTATTCCGCCGAATTCTCCTCGGACACGTGGCGGAGTGATTTTCTGTACCTACATTTTGCCTTTTCTCATTCCTTTCGCGGGTACCAAGAGAGGAAAGAGAATCCTGCATTAATTTCGTAACCGCCACGTACGCGGATTTTCCGCTATCTTGTCTCCCACGATTCTTATCTACAGTTACCAGCCGGTTCCCCTTCCTGTGTAACCGTTTCTCTAGGTCATACTTTGGGTCCATTATAAATAGTCTCCTCTCTCATCTTCTTCTCTTCTTTACGTCCTTCAACTTCTTCTTCCTCAGCACTGTTCTCCTGTATACTCTGACCGCTTTTGATCTCCTCAGTTTTCCTCACTTCTTTCACACCGTCCTCTTTTTTTTTCAACAATGGCACCCAGAAAATTTCCCCTTGCCACTACGTCAAAGGACCTCGAAGATTTCTAGGCTGATTTCAAAAAACTAGGTTTAACGTTATCGCCGGCGGTGGATCTTTCAGCAGTGCCTCCGGTAACCGCAACCAGATGGATGGAACTGAACAATCGCTGGATTGTGGCAGAAAAGTGGTCATCTACCAGGATGATTGCCACTTTGGGTAAGTTGAGAGAGGGCTTAACCTTTCTGTTGTATGATGCCCGGAATCCTCTTCTCTGTGATATTCTTGCTCATCTCAACAGGGGAGTCTTCCAGTTGAATGGTAATTCGATTCGGATATGCAATGAGTTTGTGAGGCGTTCCTCTGGCGGTTTATCCCAGATCCCAGTGTGGCGGAGAGCTTCAACCCTGCGGACTACAACGTTTCTTCTTTCTCGGAGAATTACTTCGATAAAACTCAAGGAAAAAGAAGTAAGTTTCAAGAGTGGGGTGTTGCTTTACACCGGAGGTCCCTGAAGGATCCCTCCAAAGTTCTCCTTTTGGATGTGGAGCCCGTTGGTTCTTCGAAGGAGGCCCCCAAAGGCCCTTCCTTGCGTCTAACTAATGATGAGGACTGGATGATGTTCCCAGTTTTTATCGAGGGCCCCCTTGTCTGGGGTTATGATGAGTTCGGGAATGCTCGGGAAGGCCCCCTCCCAAGTCACGTTCGTCTCGCTTCCTTTGGACCTTGGAAGTTCAACTAGTCCGAGAGGCCCTCCGATGTAAACTCGCTAGTATTCTCCCTTGCTTTACTTTGGCGTCTTTTATTTTTAATTTTTTTGATATGTTTTATCTATAATTATTATTTATATATATATATATATATTTGTAGTACCCATTGCCTGCTCCCGGCTTGATCAAGGATATATCCTCCAAAAAGCCTGTCGTTGGATCTCCTGCTACGGACCAGGTAACCCGCTTCCCACTTCGCTTCTGGTGTTCAAATTTTTCTTTCGGAGTCTAACCTCTGGTTTCGACAGGAAAAAGAACCCGCGGATACCCCCATCGTAAACCCTTGTGTCCTTCTGAAGCGAAGTCATCGGGAGAGCTCTTCTGATGCGGATGCTGCTACCAAGGTATCCTTCTACCATGTTTACTTCGTAATAGTACTCCCTTCTTGTTGCCTTAGACCTTGTTCAACTCCTGGATACTAACCCCTATTTCCTAGGTTCCTCAATCCACACCTGCCGCCGAACCCCAAAAACGCCGCAGAGTTCTGAATATTGGGGATCTCACCCGTATACCCTCTGCCCAGAAGCCCGCAGAGTTTCCTTCTCCTCCTGGCAAGAACAAGCCCGAGAAGCTAAAGGGCGCCACTCCTTCTCCGAAGGTTCTCATGCCAACTCCTTGTATCACGGTGGAAGAGCCCCCAGCTAAACCATCAGCAAGTCCTTCTAGTGAGAAGACTCGGAAAGTTTTTGAAGCTGAAGATCCATCCTATGCCCCCGACATGAACTTCTTAAGGGACGCTCTTATTTTAACTCGGGACAACCCTTCCACGAGGTCTGCAGCCATGGAATCTGTAATCTCGCTATGCGCCGACACTTTTCTAGCTCAGGATCAAGCTTTCATGCAGAACGCCTCATTGAATCTTTCCACCAACCAGCACGCTGCTATTATGGCCTTGGTTAGTGTTATTGATCTTAAAAGAATTTGACATACAAGTCCCCCTCTTACTGAAAATATTTCGCAGGAGTTCAACCATCACATGGCTCAACTCGTGGAGATGAGGGTTGCTCGTGAGGATCTGAAGACTGCCAATGAATGACTTCAGGATCTCAGGAACGATCTCGCTGATGAGAAGGAGCGTTCCGCTAAGAAAGTTGAAAAGATTTCGGAGCTTCGTAGTAAGTTTAATCTTTTCTCGGTCCTTATTTCTATCTCGTTCTCGTTTTTACTATCTTGTTGTTTTCGTCAAGCCCGTTCTGTGAAGTATTATATGAATTTTGAAGAAGCCAAGTCGTTCGTGGATGATTACCAAGAAGAACAAGAAAACCTTTTGTCCCAGATTAATTGCTACATATCTGAAAATGAGATCTTGAGCGAAAATCTTTCGACGTCATATTCTCTGGCCGATCATCTGGCTAACGAGTCCGCTACCCATGAAGAGTCGAATTTCCACCTTCGTGAGGAGAATGAACGATTGAGGACCGAGTTTCGGCAGATCAGTAATTCTCTCACCACTTCCCGTAATCTTCACTCCCCATCCATGGACCGAGCTAGACGCCTTGAGGAGGATAAAGAAAGAGTAATCAAGAGAAAGGACAGGTCCGAAGCTGAACTTCGCAAGCTCCGGAGTGAACTCTCCGAGTTGAAATCGGGATATGAGAAGCTGAAGGCTGAAAATGCTGGGTTAAGAAACGAAAACAACGAGTTAAATGGCGACATGTCTTCTATCTTGGTTCGCCTGGAGAGGCTTCAGGGCAAGAAAACCGCTCCCGCTCCTTCTGCGAAGAGGAAGCTTGTCATGCCTCCTCGAGGCGGTAAACTTGTTATTGGATCCCCCAATGATGACAGACCCATGTCCGGCCCTGGAGAGGACGTGGAAAAATCACCTCTAGAACTTCACAGTTTTCTCGAATCAGAAATATCAAGACTTGACCATTTTAATCTTGACGTCCAGAAAACCTTAAATTCTGTTATTTCGCAGAAAGAAGGTAGATCTAGGTGTTGTTGTTGCTTCGTGCTTCGCTTAATTACTCTTGTTTCTCATTTTACTGTTATCTTGTAGAATCCGAGGAGAGTTTGAATATTCAAATTTTGCACTTTTCTCGCCAAAAGGATAGCTTGGCTGAGGAGTTATCCAAATTGTGGGGAGAGCTTGCTTCTTTGAACGAGGATTGCGATAAGATGGAGGAGGACGCTAGGAAGGTAGAGAAATGGACTCGCCGAAATGCCCAGAAAGAGAAGGTGAAATTTGTTACCGAGTTCTGCAAATCTCATGGTCTCGACGTCCCTGACATGAACCTCGAGGTTTTCTCCGACGATGAACCCGCTGTCTTCGCCGAAGTTGAGAACGAAGATACAGAGTCTGATGAAGACATTGAGAAACCTCATCACGAGATCCCTCAAGGCACATGAGGTAACGATGCTGGGGCTGGTGCCAATACTGGAGCTGGTAACAATGATAGGGTTGCGGGATTTGATGGCAATCCTGATGAAGAGGGAGTTAACAATCCCTTATTATCTGCTGTGATACTTCGGTTCTTTGTCCTTTTAACATTTTATCTGGGCGCTCCCAAGCTTGGGGGGCATGAAAATTTTTGCTCGTATTTTGCCTTAATATATTAGCTTTTTCATCTCTTTGCTTTTCCCTTATTTGCTCGTAATGGTTACATAACCTGCATGTTTGTTAATGGATGCTTTGCCATGGTATTTCGGAATCACTCCGAGTATATACTTGATATGTGCTCGTGATAGCTTACATAACCTGCTGGTATTTCGGAATCACTCCGAGTATATACTTGACGAAGGAAATAATCAAAGAATAATTTATGTTGCTTAAGTATATACTTGCCCCTTATTCTTTGGGTGTTTCCGAAGTAATTGATTTTAATCCAATTTTTTTTGCCTTAATGCGAAATAAATACTCGAAAGAATAAAATCGTATTCAAAGTATATACTTGCCTCTTATTCTTTGGTGGATTTATGTAGCATACCTTTTGCTTTTAGCTACGCTCGTTCTTACTCTGTCTGCCTTAGTTGTTTATGCGAGTCGATCTCGCATTATTGTCATCTCGCTGTAATTATTATTTTTCAGTTCATAGCATAATCGAGTTAGTGCATATATCATCATGTATAAGATATCAATTGAGAGTGCTTCTTATGCAATGTAAGAAGTACTCCTTAGAATTGTATGGCTTGTGTGGTCAAGCTTTGTAATGTGCTTGCTTTTTTATTTGTAGTATATACCTGCCTCTTTGCAAGTATACACTTGCCATTTTGTTTTGCCTCAGGTCTCACATTATTTTTTTCTCACATCTCTATCATCAGTTCGGGGTCTTATTTTGCCTCCTAGTTAAGGTCTTATTGTGCCCCACCCCGTTGGTCAGGGTTTTGCGATGAAGTCTCAGGCGCTCTTTACTCTTGCGAAGTAAAGATCCATCAACCTCGCCTTATCTCGCTCATTGAGGTCTTATGTGCAACAATATCACAGGCCTACCTACTCCCGTAAGTACCAGCCCCGTAACATTGCCGACTTTGGTGGTCACTCAGCTCCCTAAAGGAGGGTGTCGTCCCTTCCCCTCTGAATACCCCCGTGCTTTTGGGCTTAGGCATCAGTTATTTCGTGACCTCGTGCCCTTTCGCCGATATGGCTCCTGGTTACGAAGCCACACCCTAGTTGGGGTGGTTTTGGGACCGAGCGGAAGAACTACACCAGGACATCTTCTCCTCCACTGGCTAGTTCTTACACCCCTCACCGAAGGTAACCCAATTGGGGACCTCGGAGGATGGGTCTTACGATTGCCCCGATTTTGTGGTTGTTAGCCACATCTGAGATTATCTCGTGACACGTGTGTAGGTCTTACATTTGCCCCTTGCACTTTGTGCGAACTAGGTTGCACGCCACGATGTCTCAGCCTCCCTAAGTAGAGGTTTTATATAGGACTTACGATCGCCTATTTTGAGGGTTGTAAGCAGACCTCCTAAATGAAGTCTTACTTGTGTCCCTCGCATTCTCATGTTTTGATCTTGCATCTCTATTTTTTTCTTTGCTCCTATTGGATTTTCAATGCTTCTTAACAAATAGTTCATTCATTTTCTTGTTGATACATATATAAATATTTTTTTTTATCAATTCTTCACGAGTCTCTGTTGCTTATGGATAATACTTCTTAATGTAAATTGGATTCCACGGGTGATCCAGTCTGCGACCTTTCCTTTCTGCTTCGCCATATATGATATCCCCGTCACTGTCTGTATCCTTTCCTTCATAGTCCGCGAGTTCATAAGCCCCGTTTCCCACTTTTCTTTTTACGATGAAAGGTCCTTCCCACGTAGGCTCCAGTTTTCCTCCGGGTCCCTTTTGATATGGGGGTATCTCTCACAGAACCAGCTCCCCTGGGATGAAACTTCTTTCTTTCACCCTCTTGTTGTACTCACGAGATATTCTCCGATGATAGTTCGTCATGTGATGTAGAGCCGTTTCCCTGTTTTCCTCCAAGTCATCTAACTTCACTAGGATCATGTCCGAGTTTAACCCCTTTTTCCAGGCTTCTCGTTTTGTAGTGGGGAACATGATTTCAGTATGCAGAACTGCCTCAACTCCGTATGCCAAACAAAATGGGGACATTCCTGTTACTTCTCGCCTCGTGGTTCTATATGACCATAGCACCTTTGGAACTTCTTCGCACCATTTATGGTGATGTCCGTATAACTTCTTTTTTAAAGTGGCTGCTATTGTCTTGTTCGTTGCCTCCGCTTTCCCATTACTATGTGGATATAGCGAGGTCGACTTCGCGGACTGTATCTTGAAAGCACTAAATAACATCTTCATGTTTTCCCCCTCGAATTGCATCCTATTGTAAGAAACGATTTGCAAAGGGACTCCAAACCTACATATGATATGTTCAAGTATGAAATCGTACATGTCACCATCTCATGTGTTCTTCACAGTCTTTGCCTCAACCCATTTTGTAAAGTAGTCCGTTGCCACAATCAGGTACTTCCGCTGCAAGCTTCCGGCAACAAATGGCCCCACGATATCTATTCCCCATATGGAGAACGGCCACACACTTAGCACTGAATTTAGGCTTGTCGAGGGTGCATGTATACGCTTTACGAATCTTTGACAAGCTCCACACCTCGTTTCCACACCCCTTGCGTCTTTATGCAAACTCGGCAAAAAGTATCCCTGCGTCTTGGTTTTATAATCCAATGATCTGGTTCCGCTGTGATTTCCAGCATCACCGTAATGTATTGCCTTCATAATTTTCACACCTTCTTCTTGTGACAAGCATCGCAATAGTGGCCCTAGGAATGATCTCCGGTATAGGATTCCTTCTCTTAGTTCGTAATTTGTGGATCTCCCTTTGATTTTGTGCGCCTCAAACCTGTCTCTAGGTAGTTCACCCTTCTCGAGGTATTTGTGAATAGGTGTCCTCCAGTCATCTTCTTCCATCTCGTCAGATGCACTACCCTCTACTATCATCACAGACTTCTCGTTTTCCAACTCATTTGTTACTGAGGGGTGCATTAGCCTTTCAATTCGGATATATTTTTCCGAGGTGTCTTCTATCATTGATGCAATAAAGGCTAAAGCGTCTGCGTGCCTGTTATTATCTCGGCTTACTTGTCTCCATATTATATTGGGTATTTCCTTTGAATATTCTTTCACGAGTTGCAAATATCGATTCATCACCGCATCGTTCGCTTGATACCTCCCTTCTATCTTCCTTACTACCAGCTGTGAATCGCTAGTTATTCTTATTTCTTCCAACTTCATCTCAATAGCCAGCCTCAAGGCATGTATGACTGCCTCATATTCTGTCTCGTTGTTAGTGGCTTTATATTCCAGTCGGAAGCAAAATATTGTCCTTGCTCCTTTTGGCGAAGTAAATACTATTCCCATTCCTCCTCCATCGCTGTTGGATGATCCATCTACAAATATTTCCCATCTCCTTGGGTGATTTTATTTCAATAAATCTGTAGGATCCGGACGCTCCTCATCTATATCCAACATTTCTTCCACTCCTTCGTCTTCTTCTATTGGGAACTCGGCTAGGAATTCCGCAACTATGTGTGACTTCGTTGAAGTTTGTACCTCGTATGCTAATCCGAATTGATCTATCCGGGTGTTCCATCTTTCTACTCTCCCAACTTTCCTCGTATTCTTTAAAGCTGACTCTATAGGGATTCTCGTTAGAACTTTTATCTTGTGAGTCTGAAAATAAGTCCTTAGTTTTTCTGATGAATACACCAGCGCTAGAATCAACCTTTCTATCTTTGTATAGTTCTTTTCAGCAGCATTGAGTGTTTTGCTGACGTAAAAGATAGGCTTTTCAACTCCTTCATCTGTCCGAAGCAACACTGAACTGATGGCGTTTGGTTTAGCTGCGAGACAAATCAGTAGTTCTTCGTTTGGCTCGGGCTTTTGGAGAATTGACAAATTGATAAGATATTCTTTTATATTTTGCAGGGCCTGCTCGCATTCTTGTGTCCACGAAAATTTTGTTCCCTTCTTCAAAATATCGAAGAAGTGTTTGCATCTATCCGAGGATTTAGAAATGAATCTTCCCAGAGCTGCCAACTTCCCATTCAGTTTTTGCACGTCCTTTATCGTTGCTGGTGATGGCATGTCCAATATGGCTTGAACCTTTGATGGATCTACTTCGATTCCTTTCTTGGACACGATGTGCCCCAGGAACTTCGCTGACTCCACTCCGAATATACACTTCGCAGGATTTATTTTCATTTTAAACGCTCTCATCTGCTCGAAGATTTCTTTCAAGTCTTCAACATGGTCCCCTGACTCCTTAGTTTTAACCAGCATGTCGTCGACGTAAACCTCCAGCTTGTTGTGCACCCATTTTGCTAAAATCTTTTCCACCATCCGCTGGTAAGTTGCCCCTGCGTTTTTTAGTCCGAACGGCATTCTCGTGTAGCAATACAAGCCTCTAGGAGCGAAAAAGGCCGTGTGCTCTTGGTCTTCTTCTTCGAGTGGTATCTGGTTGTATCCACAATAACCGTCCATTAAAGTTAACCTCTTGTACCCTGAAGATGACTCCACCATTTGCGGTATATTGGGTAGAGGGAAACTATCCTTTGGAGAAGCCATATTTAAATCGCTGAAATCTATGCATATTCTTATTCCTGTAGTCTTCTTTGGTACTATCACCATGTTAGCTATCCATGTTGGATACTTCGCGGGTCTTATTATTCCCGAGTTTAACATTTTCTGCAATTCTTGCTCTATTTGCTCGTGATAAGCAGTGGCTATTTTTCGTATTCGTTGCCTTATCGGTTTGATTTCTGGGTTTAGATCCAGTCTGTGGCAAGCAACTTTAGGATCTATCCCAGGCATCTCATTCATGACCCATGCAAAGATATCACTGTGTTCTTTCAACATCCTTATCAATCTTTCCTCTTCATCCGCCTCCATCATTGTTCCGATCTTCACCGTTTTCATTTCGTCTTCGCTGCTCAAGTTTATCTTTTGCGTGGGTTCTACTGCTGCGAAGTTCATGATTGGTTCTCCGAGCGGAGATGGGCCCTTTAGCTGCTGCACGGGATCGTCCTTATCTTCTGGGATTTCACTTGGGATAGCCCATCCTTCTTTCGCTTTGATCATATACACCATTAATTCTTCTTCCCTCTTTGCTTCTTGAACTCTCTTTTTTTGTTCCTTTTTTCGCTTTATCTTCTCGTCATAGTTATGCACATCTTTATCGTTACATTCTCTGGCTTCCTTCTGATCTCCCCTTATCTCGCAAATACCGCTTGGCATAGGAAATCAAATAGCTTGGTGATATGTGGATGCTATTCCCTTGATCCCATGTATCCATGGTCGCCCGATCAGAGCGTTGTAGGGAGATTCTACATCCACCATGCATACTGTTACCTCGGTTTCAAGTTCCCCTGCGAAGATTTTCACGATCAGCTCCCCTCTTGGCTTCGATGCTACTCCGTTAAACCCATAGATATTATAGGTCGACGGTACCAGATCCGAATCTAGGTAGCCCATTTCCTTAAACGCATGGTAAAATAGAATATCTACCGAGCTCCCTGTGTCCACCAAGATCCTATCTATTGCCCATATTTTATTTTCTCCTGCGGAACTTTCTTCCCACTTTGTATGCTCTCCGAAGTTCAAAGTGATTACCAAAGGATATGTGTGCGAAGCTCCTCCTTACGGGGCGTCTGCTGCCGAGAAGGAAATAGTCCTTCTCTGCCACTCTTCTAATGGTTATTTCTTCGCGATGTTGTATATCTCGTTTCCTTCAAAATCCCGCTTATGAACCCTTTGTAACATATTATCGTGAAAGTCTTGTATATTTTTCGCAGAGTGAATGATGGAGTTGCAATTTAACTTCTGTTCTCCTCTGTCGATTTCAATTATGTATACTTTTGATTGCTTTTGATCACCTCTTGGGGGTGGTGGCGGGGGTACGGGTCCTGAATTTGCCAAGAAATGCTTGAGTTTTCCCTTTTCAATTAGGCGAAGTATTATTCGTCGAATGTTTATGCAATCTTCGGTGCGGTGTCCGTGGAAGCAATGATACTTGCAAAAGTCATTATTTCTTACACTTGACAAGGGATCCACCCCAAAATTTCCCGGGGGGTGGAATTTCTTCCGTCAGGACAATTGATTCCCATATCTTCTCTACAGTAGTGTTGAGCTCGGGCAAAACTACATCCTCGAACTGCGGTTTCTTTCTTCCATATTGCTGCCCGGGTTGGTATCTTCGCGAGTTCCTCGGATTATCATCTCGGAATCCTTCGTAATTCCGAGATTTGGGATCGATATACCTCGGATGTTGATCTATCCATTATTGGTCTCCGCTGGATACTGCTAACAGCTTTGCGGGTATTGTTGCCAATGGTTCTGCGTCCTCATATTTCATGTCTCCTTCTATCACATTTGTTATTCTGGGCAGCAGACGCGAGTTTCCATCCTTGGACTGAATTGGGGCTGCTTCAATTGCCTCCCTTTTTTTTTCTTCCAACGCCACATACTCCTCCTGATATTCTCGGAGTTCACTCATTGATATTTTGTTACGAATTACGAAGAGCTGTGTGTGCAAGAGGTTGGTTGGTATTAATGCGTTAACGAAGGCCATGATGAAATTTCTCTCATCTACCCTTCCCGCGAGTTCACTGCATACGGTTCTCCATCTCGTAATTAGACTTCGCAAGTTCTCGCCTGGCTTTCTTCGCAAGTTGAACAAGGTTTCTATTCCTGGCCTTAACATGTTATTGCTTATGTAAGTTGTCAGGAATACTATCTGCAAATCTTTAAACAACGAGATTGAACCTTCTGCTAACCCTTCGAACCACTTTGAGGCTTCCCCGGTTAAGCTAGATGGGAAATATTGGCACAGTACTGTTTCATACCTCGCCCACTGCATTAATGAGAGAGTGTACTTTTTCAGGTGCTGCACAGCATTCCCCATTCCGTCGAATATTCTTCCGAAGGTAGGCAGTGAACACCTTCCTGGGATTCTTCCCTCTTGTACTTCGCTCGAGAATGGTGATTTTTCAGCCTCCACGATTGCCTCGGCCAAATGTAACCTTCCTCCCCTTCGTGGATTATTGAGTAAGGCTTTCATTTCCTGTATTTCATTCATTACTATCTGATTAACTTCGTCCCTTCCTTCTTCTCGCCTTCATTTTCCCCTCCTGTTACTTCGCTCATCATCACCTTCTCTCCTTTCTTCCTCTTGTCCCCTCCTCTATGCTTGGTATCTCTCCTCTTCCTCTGCATACTTCCTTGCTTCCTCCTGCCACTGTTGTTCTTTGTATCTTTGCTCTTCCCGAGATCTTTCCTCCCTCCGGATCCTCTCAGTTTCTTTTTTCCTTTCGTCTTCCCGAAGTCTCTCCTCCTCCCGAGTTCTTTCTTCCTCAAATCGCCGTCTTTGGTCTTCCCATCTTGTTTCTTCCAAGGCTCTCCTAAGCAACCTTTCTTCGCTGCTTTCCCTCCGACGTCTCCTTCTCCGTTCTCCTCTTTCTCCTTCCTGTTCATTCTGATGCACTCCCCCTCCTTGATTCACGTTTTCTCCTATTCCAGTTTCACCTCGTGCATCTCGAGCAGTCCGTTCTTCATCAAGTTGGTTGTTTCGTTGTACCAAGATCGCGTTTTGCCTCATGAGTATGGTTCTTTACTCCATTAGAGCTCTCTCCATTTCCCTTTCTAAGCGTAGCACCTCTCTGAGCTGCTCCAATGTCATATTTTCTTCATCGGCAGTTTCCCCTCCGTTCTCTTGCAGAGGTTCTTCTTCCACCTCCGTTTCAGCGTTAACGGTATGGATCGATCCTTCCCGATAACGTTCGTCCTCTTCCTGTTGGATCTCATCTTGCCTTCCTCCTCTGCTTGATGTTTCACCTATTTCCATCCCTCCTCCTCTTCCTGCTAGACGCAAGCTTCTCCTCGATGCGATGAGATGTCGTGCTCGTTCCGGTACTCTTGCCATGGACAACCTGTTAAACTTTCTTTCTCCGATTTACCGGTTTTTGACCAGATCTGGCTTTCTTTCCTTCCGGTCAGCAGGTTTCAGATCTATCTTTCCTCTTTTAGCACTATCAGGCTTCCTTGACCACTATTCTTTAGTTCTTGCAAAATAACAACCCACTTAATAATTTGTGTGATAACAGATTTCTCAAACAATCTCAAGTGAGACTAAAATCTCAACATGAGATCCCTGTTTCCTGGCGCCAAAATGTAACTACAGAAAATCCATAGTTACACCCACTCTCGAATTAGATAGGTACCAAGTCGAATGAGAACGAGTTTATACACAAATGTACTTCTCTTTTATTAAAATCCTTAATATCTTAAGTTACAAGTCGCTCAAGAACACTCTAGATCTAGACTGCTCTCTTACAAAGATTCTCTCTCTCTCTCTCCAATAATGTTCCAACCCTTCTCAGGAGGCTAAGCCTCCTCTTATATAGGGCAATATTACATAGTGGAATACAACTCAATTTATCTCGGACCGACGCTTCTATCTCGCTCTAAACAACTTTTATGCTTACTTTTTGCCTTAAAGATCGGCTCATGTCGGGGACAGCTGTCCCTTTTCTTGCATAACAATCCACACTTCGGGTTATTACTTCGGGAAACCTCACTATTTCTTGGACAACAAGTCATACCTCGCGCAATTTAATTCGCGCCCCTTCCCTTTTATTGTGCAACAATCCATTCCTCGTTAAATGTCCCCTCGATCAAGTTATGTCAACCTCGCCAGATATCTTTCCGAGCAAGGTAGCTCTACTTCGCTAGATGCCCTTCCGAGCAGGTTGGCTCTTCTTCGCTAGATATCTTTCCGAGTAAGTTAGCTCCCCTTTGCTGACGGGACCTCATTAAAGCAAATCTGACAATTGATTAGACTATTCACTTACACTCCTTCGGAAGTGGTGAATAATATCTTTCTCGAAGATTCTTCTTATTATTCCGCCGAATTCTCCTCGGACACGTGGCGGAGTGATTTTCTGTACCTACAATATTAATGAATTTAAATTAGAAAATACATCTTAATACAATAAAAAGTTAATAAAAAATGGATGCATCTATAGGTTTCTATAATGCAGATGGTTGCTGCTGCTTCTCAGGCCTTATAGCACTTTTTTAAGCCTTCATGAATTCGAATCGAGTGGAAGTAGATTTCCAACAAAAGTGGTGGCACGAAAATATTGGGGCATGCAGGGGATATCCAAAGTCACAAGTGTTTCGCTTTTGGGGTCATACGTGACTAAAGAATCCTTGCTTGTTGTTAAACATTCATCCTTTAATAGAATCTCGACATTGTTGAGATATCCCAGGGGAACTAATTTATCAAATCCAGTTTCATATTCCGAAACGGTGAAAATTTTGGTCCAAGAATCTACAATTCCATAATCTTTCATCACCCAAAGATCAATATTGGGCTTATATGTTGGAAAATTTGGGTAAAAACAGAGGATGATAACACTAAAAGAAATTGTTGTTGTACTCAAAAACTTTCAAGGCTCGGAAAATTTGGGTAAAAAAAGACACATAAGGTGTCATTGGGAATGGTTGTGTTCTTTATGAACCATCACACCTATTAGCAGAGGATGATAACACTAAAAGAAATTGTTGTTGTACTCAAAAACTTTCAAGGATCGGGTGATTTCTTTTAGACGATTATTTCTACCCTCCCAATATAAATTGGCGATTGCAACATGTATGCGAAATAATGCCTTCAGGATACAATGAAAGCCCTACAACAGGAATTGGATTCAAGGTTTGCACCCCTGACCCAACCAAGAACACATGAGAGAGATTTACGATGATGCTTTAGATGGAGAGAAAACGAGTTGAATTCATTCTAGAATGGGAGAATTCCTTCACTACTTATAGGGTTATTCATGCCTATTGGAGATGCCTCTTCACTTCCAAAAGACACATAAGGTGTCTGTTGGGAATGGTTGTGTTCTTTATGAACCATCACACCTATTAGAGGTGTCCCTTCATCTCCAACTAACATCCATTGTGTTTATCCAACACTTCACTTCCCCATCATAGTGACAAACCAAAAACGAAAACAGTTTTATTTCTAAGTTATTGAAAATATCCAACAATCTCCCCTATTTTCAAAAACAAAAAAACATAAAATAAAATAAAACTTATAAAACCTGAGTGGCCATCCTCACTCAAGTGACTGCCTACGTACCCGAGTGGGATCAAGCCAACGTAGTTCAAGTACAATTGGGACTAAGCATCATCGCTGAAATCAATACATAAATGATAGGTACCTTCTGGGTTTGAACCTTCACTTAGTGTAAGAAACTCAAAGCCTTATCGAGATTCTATGGTGAAACTAGTCTTGAACCAAGTATCCCTTATGATAAAACCGGAGTCTCCACACATATTGATTCCATAAATCATGTGTTCTGTAGCCAAGCACTATAAAGCCCTTGTGCTTATATCCTTATTCATGAGTCTTCTTTAGAGAACGGTCTTTTTCTCTTAGGAAACGGCCCACATTTCCATACTCATATAGGTAAGTCTCGAAGGTGTTTCTGCAGACACCTTTTAGACACCTTTTACTAATCACAGACTCATTAAGGATTTACATCCATCCTATTTTCTTGCAGAAAAACCAGCACTAACTTGAAATGGGAAGTTTTATGTTAGTGCTCCATAATCTACAACTTATCTATATGCGGTAACTTGTTGGTACCACATTGAACCTTGTTTATCTTTTTTTTGGGTATTTGTTATATTTAGGTATTTGTTTATTTTCAAAACATAGGTTGGGTTTATTACCTAATATATCTAGTGTGTAGATGTTTGAGCTGGTGGTTACTCCACCTTTTTTCTGCTTTGCTGGGAGATCAACCTTCCTTCACTCAATATCGACCTTAGTCCCATTTCTATATACTTCATTGAAATTAATTCCTTTGGGAGACTCTTCATAAGTAGGTCTACCAAGCTTTTCTCCGTTTTCGTTTCAAATAGCATCCTACAGTTAACCAGGGATAATATATGTGTTTGATGTGGAAAACTATTATTTACTGCAATTACTCCTTTCTTGAGTAATTGACTTGTAAAGTCGACATAACATTACGTGAAAATGAGAATGATCGTTCCTTGTCTAAGACTTGTATGTCTTGACTTTTCATTATAAGTCTTGTTAAAGACGTTATAGATCATATCCTGATTCACAATTAATCAAGACCGCTTGAGATGGCTTCTTCCAAAAATGGGATCTCTACAAATTAAGCTCTAAGCCATTCCTCCTCATTTAATTGCATCTACTCATGCAATCAATTCTGAAAACATTATTAAAAAATGTTCCTATTTGATTTTACAAAATAATTGTAACTTCTCTAGTGATCCTAATTAACATTAACGGTTAATTCACAAGAAGTCATTACAGACTTGCATACACTAGAGGCATAGGAAATTTGTAGGCAACTTATATAATTGCTATCTCAACAAATATAATACCATGATGAGTACTCTTCTACTCATGCCCAATCTTCTACAAATTTATACCCAAAAACATAGACAATGTACGTCTATTTAACATTTTACATTATGTAATGTAAATGTTCACAATTTATGCATCGGTAATATCGTAACACCTCATCGTTGGATATTTGGTCGCGCGCCCAATCTTCCAAAACATTACATATTATCCGGTATTCCACCCCTTTCGATGTCATTTAAGACATGCCCTTTTCCAAAATTTGGAACCTATAATTCCTTTTGCAAGAATTATACTCATGCCATACCATTGTTGTCTCAACAATTATGACGATTTTGGTTTTAAAATAATCCACCAACCAGAAAATTTTATACGACATTTTCGTATGAATTCTCCCCCATCTCATGATAATTCTCAAGTGCCAAAATGCATCCGTACCCTTTTCCCAATCATTACACGCAACCCTTTGGGGGATTTTTGTTTTCTCCTAGTGAACTTTATCCATTGCATTTGAAGGTCAAAGAATTTTTACATCCTTATACAGTGGTCAGGTAATTTAAGTATCAACCCAAAACTTGTTGCACTTTCCACAACAGGTTTTCATGTTTACCAACGGACTTCAGGAATCGACCACCAAAGACAGATGATGGATATAGAAGAAACTAGGAGAAACAGAAAATAAAGAGCCATACTCTTTTCTTGGCACCCCCAAATTTTGAAAATTTACGGAAGACTTCCTTGCTTTTCATGTCAACCGGGGGTCCTTACTATACAACAACATGCCATCTATATTCCTTCCAAACCAGGATTTTCAAGATGGGTTTACGAAGGCGATTAGTAAAATCTTCTGAAAATATTTTCACGATTCCAAAATTCTGAAACTTCGTGAACATTATCGTGTGTCCTGCAAACTCGATTAGAAGGATTAATCAAGATTCCTCTTCATCCAAGAGATACACCCTAATATCAATCGCTGATCGAGATTCTGTCCTTTTGGTTTCGGTATAGCCTCCGGATTCATCTTTGATGATACTAGATATCAATACAAGGGTGTTCAAGATCATACACCATCGCACATTAGCCAATTTAACGTAGACTTCATAAGTGACCATATCAGTATCCGAAATCCCGAATTCCCGATGACTATGGGATATACAAGAGTCGTGACTTCTCAAATTTCATATTTGAAAAATCAAAGCCTCTTCAACTTTCACTTGTAGGGTGAATCTAACCGTCATCCAAAACCATGTGCAACTAACCGACATTCACCCGTTCATACACCAGATGTCTCTTAGAAGTATTTTCATACTTAAGAAACTAGTAAGTGTTTCCACCTAACCGTCATGCATCCTTTCATGTACAAGACGTCTCTTAGAAGAGAAACATAAAAGTAACGACGGTGCGTCACATTTTTCTAGAGTAGTGGATTTTAGTTTTGAACTTTAGCCATTCTAATCGTCCAATTCATACTAAATTAGACAACATAATTATGATCCATTACTCACGGTAATAAAATGAACAAAATCAAAGATAGATAGTACTTATCTGTTTGGGTCACGGGCCGTATCCATGTCCAAGCCTTCCATAAGAAGTAACATTCCTTTCCTGGTGATCAAGGTATTGATATCTCTTTCCAAACGTTATATCCGGATTTGTGCTGTCAAATAATATATTAGGATTACCACCGAGATTCAATGAAAACCCCAGCGCAGATTTCTTCCGTCTTCAAAAAATCGCCGTGTTTTTTGTAAAACGATAACAATCAAAGTTTCATCCTCCATCGAGAAAACTAATCGTCTAAAACTGTTGGAAAATTTGGGTAAAAACAGAGGATGATAACACTAAAAGAAATTGTTGTTGTACTCAAAAACTTTCAAGGCTCGGGTGATTTCTTTTAGACGATTATTTCTACCATCCCAATATAAATTGGCGATTGCAACATGTATGCGAAATAATGCCTTCAGGATACAATGAAAGCCCTACAACAGGAAATTGGATTCAAGGTTTGCACCCCTTGACCCAACCAAGAACACATGAGAGAGATTTCTGATGATGTTTTAGATGGAGAGAAAACAGGTTGAATTCATTCTCTAGAATGGGAGAATTCCTTCACTACTTATAGGGTTATTCATGCCTATTGGAGATGCCTCTTCATTTCCAAAAGACACATAAGGTGTCTGTTGGGAATGGTTGTGTCCTTTATGAACCATCACACCTATTAGAGGTGTCCCTTCATCTCCAACTAACATCCATTGTGTTTATCCAACACAGAACACTTCCCCATCATAGTGACAAACCAAAAACGAAAACAGTTTTATTTCTAAGTTATTGAAAATATCCAACATTATATGTAGGATTAACTAATAGGTAAAGTTCCTCTCCCAGGACACCCGCTTCCATATACTCATATGACTTCCATTCTTGTTCGTCCCGATAGCAACCTATTTTCTTTAAATTTTTTATCATTTTTCTATCCTTCTTTTTTTCTTTCTTTCTTTCGCTGGTAACATTATTTAGATAGCAACTGGGTATTTGGATTTCTTTGGTTCTCTCTTCAACTATATCGAACGAAACTATAACTTCATGGTTTCTCACCCCGTGAATGATTCCATTTAGAGGCTTCACACAAAGATTAATACCATTTCTACCATAAGGTATATCTCCAATCGTATTCCATGAATTTGATCGTAATCTGCAAACCCAAACTTCAGAATAACCATAGCGAGCCACTATTAAGAACAACTTGTAATCATCAATTTTCCAGTCGTAACAAACCCCATATCTGGAAATGGTGTTTCTGTCACAGGATTCGTGAAGATTTACGAACGTGTATTCTCGAGTTGATGGCTTCCACAAGCAGATTCTATCCTCAAAGTCGAGTAAGCAAATTACACCGTCACATGAAGCAATATCTTGATTAGCATCGTAACTAGATGGATCAAATTCAGGAGGGGTATCAGTTTGAACAGCCATATGGTAAGATGAGGATTTTACATTAAAATCTATAGTATAATAACAGACATGCTCATCGAAGTTCCTACCTGATTCAAGTAGGACACTTAGCTTGTTGTTTTCCATAGCATGGTGATGAAGCATCTTATTCGTAACAGACTTGGGGTTTTTGAGGAATTCATACCAGTGTCTGCATACACACCTAAACCGAGCAATCGATTTGTATGGTAACTTCGCAAGTATATCCATGGTTATATCTTCAGGAAGGCTCCCCAACGTTGCAATGGTGCTTTTGTTTCTGCAATATATCTCCGAAATTATCTTCATGGTTATAGCTATAGCAATTGCAGTTATACAATATGAAGGCGTTATGTGCATAATATATATATATATAATATATAGCGCAATCCCAAATACGTACCTTGCCAATAAGGTATACCTTTTTTCCTTATAAAACACAAAACCCTTTACGTAGCTCACCAAATAAGGAAACTGTTTCCAAACTCAACTCAAAGCTCAATTTATGGAAAGAACAGCAGTTTCTAAATTCCAACTCTTCTTTGTCTACTTTTTCCATCTTTATTTTCCTTGCTCACTGGGCTGCAATACTGCAATCAAATGACCATTTCGGGAAAGTGATGGTAACTCTTACTGCACATAATCCTTGGATTGCCGGAAATTCTTTTGGTTAACTTTTCTGTAATGGGGGTACTTTATGTTGGTATGCTTATGATTCGCATGCTTGAATGTAGCTTCTACCTGGATTGTAGTGTTAATGATGTTCAGTTTTGGTTTAATATCATCAAACATATGGGGATACTCAAAATTCTATTCACAAGGAAAACCAAGACTATCAACAAATAAATGTGTTTCTTTTTCTCATTCATCGATTTGAATTCGACGACGAACATTACTTACAACTCAATCTAGTTACTTCTATTTCAATCTTATCACCTGTAGTAAGTAGCTAAACAAAATAAATAAAATCTTGTGGCAGAGGCCTGCCTTCTAAATATAACTTGAACAGGACAAGTGATCTCTCTGGCTGTGAGAATGGAGCTAAGCAAGTGGAGTACAAAATTGACCAATGTCGCCCTTGGACTAATTCTATGGATATTTGATAGCGGCATTGAAGCCCAGTGAGCAAGCCTTGTTTGTTTCTATAACATTTCCATTTGCTCTCTGGACATTCCATTTCATCGATGAGAGGTTATTCCAGTTTACCGAGGATTGCATGAAGAGGTATCTGCAAGGCATATGATGCCAAAACCTGAATATTTAGCTGTCACTCCCGCGGATGTATAACAGCTGATCCGAACATTACTACCTTTTGAAATGGTCAGTTTGTAAAATATGTCTATTAACCAAACTGCAGCAAATATATGCTCTGGAGGTATTCAAGGACGGGATAAAATGTTCGGAGAATGAGATGTTGTAACTCCTCGTCTCTCAATGGATCTCGAGAGAGCAACTATTCTTTGTATCTTTTGTTCTCCTCCTCCATTGAAAACAAATTTACACACAAAAGAATGGGAATGATTCTTGGGATGTTCTGTAATGATCTTTGTTAATGGGCCTTCTCATCTTAGTTATCCATCACTCTCGGTCATTTTTAATCCCCCTTATCAGAGAGTTGTGAATGTCGGTTGATGTCTTGATGATGTGAAGGTGATATGGTGTTTAGTGAGGAAAGTCGGAGCCTTCCTAATTAAACTGAATACACTCTGACCTGTAAGTTTTGTTCCGTAAGGTTAATAGTCTTGCTCGCAAGTTTTGGTTTCTAATTTTCCATAAGAGTTAGAGTGGTGGGTGGAGGATTCAACAGACTGTCTAACTAGCCCATTAAGGGCCCAAATTACTCCTTACCGATCTTTTTGTGGTCTGAGTTCTGATACCATTTGAAGAATCCCAACTCGGTGCTCCGCGTATTCAACGTGAGACTAATCCTTATATCTTGGTCAAGCCAATGATGCTGCAATCCCTAACACGTTCATGGTAAATTATGCAGCATTTTTTCTCATGGTAAATTACGGTGCATTTTGATTTTGTCTTATCGTAAATGGATGATTTGTAACATGAAGTAGTAGTACTTCTATCCGAAATGTCTTGGATATACTCTTCAATACGTGTGATTTTATTTATTTTATTTATTTTTTTGAAGGAACAAGATTACTTCTTGATTTCATTAAAATAATAAGAATTCATACATCATCTTCAAATAAATCAACTATGAAAAACATGAAAAAATAAAAAGATTAATATCAAATACATGGATTTCAAAGGTAAATCTGATGATGCCGGAGGAATGGCTTGTGATTTAATAATCTGCCATTTTGAATTGTCTTCTTCTTCAATAAGATTTAAGTGTCCCAAAAGGGAGTAATTTGCCCAAAATATTGTTACCACAATCAATTTCGGTAGCCCTTGCTCTTCATATTGATGAAAAATCATGTCATGCCGAAGTAGATTGCCCTGGATAAAATATCTAAAACGCTTGATGCAATCGATTGAATCGCCACAAAAGCTAAGGAATTCTTCTTGGAAAGTATACAAGAAGTAATCTAAATGGCATATAAACACCATTACAGGATAAAAGAAATACATACTAAAACCTAATATCGTTTTATAAAAACGATTGTTTTATTTAGAAGTAATATACATATAATTTACAAGTAATTGTATTCAAATCCAACCAGAAGATCTCAAAAAATCAGTCCAAATCCGGTAGATTTGAGATACAAGAAAGGATTTTTGGAGATGTAGGAGAAAACGGTTACAATATTATTTTTTTGCAGAGAGAAAAGGGGGATTTCTGCTTTCCTTTTAATTGCTTTAGATACTTCCATTTGCTAACTATTAAAACAAAAAAAATGCAAACTGTATATTCTTCTTGCCAAAGGAAATAAACTACAGTATGAAGGCAACAAAACAAACACAAAAAGTTGGGAAGCAAAGTGAGATTTTTTGGGGTATTATATTATGTTATTGCCATGGTGTCCCTTTGTGAGATGTCAGATGTGCGCAGTTCACTTTGGACCTCTAAAACTTGTGTTTTGGGTGGTTTCATGAAGTGGGGTGGTCCTCTTGCTATCCTAGGCAGTGTGCACTTAGGGATGAGTGACTTGATAAAGTATACGCATGAAGAGAGAGTGACCACCTCGAATACATACTTATATTCCACCACCATCCCAACCGTTTCCTACTTTTGGGAATCCAAGCTTTTGTATTGTTTTTCTAATGACATTTCCCACGGTATTGTTTCAAATGAAATTTTTTGTTGAGCCAGGTGGATGGTCAAACAGGTTTCTCCATTATGAGAATAAGTAATGTGCGATTGATCATCAAGCGTCCGTGCTAGGAACACACGCTGGCGTGTGTAGGATAAACGTGGTTCTGGTAGAAAAAACGTTGGCGCTAAAGACCAAAACTCTGGCATTGGTCATATCAACGCGGGCATGAGAAATAACAATGCCAACGATCGACTTTCCAACGTCCATATTCTCAACATTATAGTTTTCAAAACTATAAATTCCTTCAACTGAATTCATTTTCACTCACACCACTATTATTTCCTTCTTCTAAAACTCTTCTAAGTCAAAAAAAAATTGATACAATATGAGCAGCATTTTCAGAAAAATGGTCAATAGTGTAAACAAGAGAAGAGATCGAAGAAATGAACCGGCACCACGACCTGCCACAGGTGTAGATTTTTCTCAAAATTGGGAAGCAGAGTTTGTTTCGCCGAGTTTCGTTACTGTTCCATCATTAGTCCAATGTCATGTGTCGAGGCATCAAGATCGGTCTGAGGGTTATTTTAGAATGAGAGGTGGATTTTCAAACTTAAAGGTTGTTTATGAAGTTCTACCCCCTCAAGTTCAATAAAGGGTTGACAGATATCCTTGTTGTGCGCTTGATAGTGTGAAGCCTAGAAGACACAACAACATAATTACGAAAACAGTTGTAGAAAGGTTGTGGCCGACGACGCACACATTTCATTTTATGGATTTTGAAATTGGTAAGCTTGTTTAACTTAACTTAACTTATATTATATTATATTTTTTAAATAATTATTAAATAATCAAAAGAATTAATCATAGTTGATATTATTTTATACATGTAATGGGAATTACGCCCCTTAATTTGTATTTCATCTGTGGGATCCCAAGTGGAATGGGAGAGCCGGCACCATTCAACCAAGACGAATGGATATCAAATAGTAAATGTGAGACGCTTTTTTCCTCGTTTATGGAATCAGAAATACATAAAGATTATAAAGAATAGAAAGGAGGTGGGATTAAATGTTCAGCGTTGAAGTCTTTCCTTATCCAAAGCAGAAACCCAGAAGATGTAGATGACTATCCTGAACTCGAAAGGGTGTTTATCTTATGAGTACTAGGTCAGACATTCTTTCCAAACTGAAATTTTGTTTCTCGTGTTGGTTGGCTTCAAGCATTAGAAGATCTTGACAAAGCACCGGATTATGACTGGGGCTCTGCAATTTTAGCAGAAATGTACTGTGGGCTGGATCAAGCGTCCATGGGCGGAGAAAACTTCACTGGTTTCTAGGACATCATAGAGGTAAATATCAAAATTATTATATTTAAATTTAAATAGTTTTTATGAAAAAATGTAGATTAAGGAAAAATACTAAAATTATGGAGTAATAATTTGCAGTATTGGTGGTATACCTACTTCCGTGTTAGTAAATCAATCCTTAAAGACGATACCCATAGATTTCCAATCTTGGACATGTACGTCTCGACCAACTGGGTGAAGGACACTAGCAGAGACGTCTCGGATTACGGTTTTGTTCATAGGTTTCATCATATGACTCAGACCCATAACAATGTAGTTTCTCTCCCTTACATTGATTTTCCTCAGTATGGTGTTAACTATGGAAAACGTATTCTTGATTATTCTCTACGTAGAGTTATGTTTACACTCCAGAATCAGAAAGAGGGGTTTGGTACCTGGGAGAAAGACTATAGTACCAAATACAAGGTATATATGCATTTGCAATTAACCCGCCACAACAAATGCAAACCTCTGGATCAAATTTTGATCGGCTGAGAAGAACCAAGTGGGAGAGCTATGAACTAAATACAAAGAGGGATATTGGTGAAGCGCATAATGTGAACTGGTACAAGTCGATTGTGAAGCCTGTAATTGGGACACTCAAAATGCACATCTATAGGTTTGATTTCCTATGGTTATCACGTCTATCCCATGATACAAATATCTTTCCTAAATATTCACTTTCAAAATAGCCATGCTTTATGACTTACCCCACCATGGGTGCAAGTTCTTCATCATCTTCATCAAATATGCCCAAAATTCGTTAGTAGATGCCAAGTATTACTTCATAGGGTGAGCCAACCACGATCCCCATAACATCCTAATCTATGGAACGTGATTATCCTTACTACAATGTGACTACCAGTGATGAAGAGTTGCGGAGCCGACTGAACGATTTTTATTAGGTGGATCGGCAAATGGAGGCTATACACTTGAATGTGTGTCGGAAATGGCACGAGGACACAATGTTTGGATTGAGTCCAACTGTAAATGATGATGGGCGTTCACCGTCTACCAATTACACCAAGAGTAATAGATCATTGCATGATAGTGATACAGTGGTGGGAGAAACACAAGTATGAGAGAGTTCTTTACCACATGTACGACACAGTACTTCACCACAAACTGTTCATGTATCTCAACCTCAATTATTTAGGCTAGATCCTAGGCGCATTTCATCATCATTATTGCCCTACACCCAAATGATTGCTACAATGTTACACCACAACCACAACAACAACAAACATCTTATATGCTTAGAGGACAGAGTACTTTCCAATCTCCTAATGTTGTTCAACCAGCTTTATCCCCTTATGGAAATTTATTTAATATGTTGGAAAGTGGGGATATCCCAGGTCTTGGAGAATTCTTGACTCCAGAAGATAATAATGGGAGAGAAAGAGATGAGCGACGTTAGAGAGATTGCAATTTTTAATTCTACTACATTTGTAATTTTAGTTTTACAAGTATGATGGTCTGAATTAAATAAAATTACATATTGAAAAAGCGGAGGTCTAACAACCACACACAATATTTCGTTTGGAAATCTGAATAGACAAACTCCAATATACTTTCAAGAGAATCAACTAGACAGTCATACTCAATCTAAAGAAAAGTATACCAAAGAGTTTTACTCTTAATTCAATCTGCAATCTGCAAATATGAATTTGTGAGCCCGATTGAATATAAGAGGAATAACTTGAACGGTACCAAAGACCAATGTTCAAGGATCAATCAATTTCAATCAACAACCAAAAATTGGATTTACCAATTGATCGATTCAATGCACAACCTGTTGTAGATTTTGGATTTTCGACTAGGGATAAAATCGTAAACCCATAATTGTATGTACTCCTGATCCAGCAATCAGATGAGTATTGAGGCTCATGTCTCTTATCTAAAGCATGAAATATCATGCCACAAGAATCTTTGACGGAGAATACTGTCTCTCGGAGTATATGTAGATATGTAGTCTCTCAGCTGAGTTAACGACATATCTCATGAATACTGAGCAATTTCAGTAATTAATTTTATATAAAATCGAAAGATTGGACGACTCCTAGCCAGCTTGCCTGCTAGTATAGAGCGATAACGTCTTCAGGATGTAACAATGTTTTCCCTGACTATATAAAAGAAAATATGATGCTTCAACAAGCTCATATCACTCAATTCCTGAATAATGAATGCTCCTAGACGATCGTACTAGTATAGAGCCATCAATTAATTATTCTTAAAATCATTAGATTCAATAACTAAATCCCTGGAAAATATTCAATGTTTTTCATAATATTTCGTTACTTCAATTTATGGTTCTTCCCAGCAGAATTTTATGGGTTAGTAATAAATATTCTACACACGGGCATCTGAGGTACCTTCGAGTAAGCCCCGACCAAAATGGTGCAAGTGTACTTAGCAATAATACACCAATGAGCACCTGAATGCACGAATGAGTATTTCAAAATACGATGAGACGATGAACCTATGCAAAATAGGAAAGAAAATAATAAATAATAAAATATTAACCAAGGCGCTGAAGGATTGGGCCCACCGGCCGGCCGGTCGTGCCGTGACCAATCCCACGTCCAATTTTATATTTTATCATATTTTTATTATTTTCCTTGATCTTATGAAAATCCTTTCATTTGAACAAATATCCTTCGTTTTATGGAAACTCCTCAGTTTCATGGTGTTTCCTTCGCATCAAATAAATAATATAAAATTAGAAAAGGTGTCATGGGACCGTGTTTACTAGCCAGCAGGCTATGCCCTAGTTGTGAGGGTATATTAATTATATGTCCCTACTTTTAACTCCCTACAAATATATCCTTATGCAACAATAAATATGTCCCTCCTTTTTTATAACCTTATCCATTTAATATTAGATTACCTTAATACCCTCACTTATATAATATTTTTCTTTATTTCAAAATACAACAAATTTCTTCCTCTACCACTTCACCACCACCACTAGCACCACCACCACCACCAACAACATTCAACTACCATTCCACCACCAGCACCAATATTCCACCACCACTCTTTCACCGCCACCATTACACCGCCACTAGTCCTCCTCCACCACTAGTCTGTTTCCGCCACCACCACAAGTTCGTCACAGCCGCCACCACCACCACCGCCGCCACCACCATCACCGCCGCCGTTGGTTCAAATATTTTTGTAGCAACAAAAAGTAGTTGATCCATTTCAGTTGGATCAAACAGTGGATGTTTATCCATTGCAGTTGGATCAACAGTAGAAGTTTATCCATTGCAGTTGGATCAACAATGGATGTTTATCCATGCTGATGGAAAAATGCTACCACTTCATCAGCTGCAGTTTTAGATCCACCAACAAAAACATCAACAGTAGAAGTTTATCTACACTACACCATTTTAAGGTATTAGCAACCTACCATAGTTATTTCTAAACGGGATCGCAACAGGCTTTTTCTGTTGCTAAACACGGTGTCGCAATTTTTAGCAACGGCATAAGCTCTGTTGCTAATATTGGTCAGCAACGGCAATTCGTAACGACGCCTGCCATTGCAAAATATTTTATTCGCAACCAAAGATTGTTGTTGCTAATCTGTTGCTAATTATAGGAATACCCTTACCCGGAACTAGATATTGTTGGTTCTGGTTCTAATTTAGTGGTTCTGGTTCTAATTTAGCAACTAAGCTCCGACGTTGCTAATTTTTTGCAACATGAAAAAAATATTAAGTCTTCATTGACCTGGTCAAAATCCATTTCCCGCCACATTCTTCCCCCTGCAATTTCCCAGTCCCCATATTCAACATACCCATAGATATACAAAATACAATATCAGTCAATTGACATACAAAACTCTATTATTAAGAATCACAATAGAAGATACAAAACTCTATTTTATATTATAAAAAAAGGATTCTTCAATTGAAGTGAACTTAAAGTATGAGTAGCAGATACAAATGTATTCAAGTCATAGTAAACCTACTAAGATAATGTTCTATGTTGACGATCATAAATGGATGGGTGACCTAGTTTGTGTCAACTGAAACAAAATGTTCCTAAATTAAGATGACATTACCCTATTGGTGGATCTCCCTTTGCTGATGTTGTATGTAGAAACTTATCATCATCGGCATCCTCTGCACATTTCCAAGTCCAACCACTGCCACTAAAAGTTTTTCTTCTATTCCACTGAGCCTTGTAAACATATGTATGTCTTTGTCTTCCGTCACCGCCTTATGTTGTCAAATTCAAAGTAAATTCACATTTGCATAGTCAAAATTTGTTGTAAAAGTAACTACCAACTCAAGTGGTGCACACTACATATATATATGATGGAACGATATTTGACTACTGACACTAGGCGGCTATGAATTTTCAATGTAAATATTTGACTACCGAACAGCTGCATTTATTTGCATAAGAGAACCCATCTAGTGAAGCAAGAGAAATATAAATCAAGACCATTTATTTGCATAAGAGAACCCATTTGGTGAACTCATACATCACACATTCCCATTCATAATAACTTATATGGCTCTACTGTTCTAGGGTGAGAGAGGAGGATGGTTATAGCTAATTTACCTCTGACCACTTGAGAGTTCGGAGTGGATTTGCGTCTCTCTCGGCCTGCACAAAATATTCAAGAGATTAGTTACTGCACAGGTAAGTCAAGCATGTAGTTCTAGTTTCACAAACACAACTAACGAAAAAGACATAATAATCAGTAAAAAACCGCACACACCAGCCCAGCTTCAATGAGAACCAACATAACCCATCCTTTACCATATGAGATTGGTTTCCCTCAAGGTTCGTGTATACCTGTTTTAACAGTCATCCAAAAATTAGCCACAAATTATTTTATTTTTTTGAATATGCCAAAGTGACAAGTTTTAGTTTCTGTCACATTATAGCCAATTCTACAAGCATAAATGTCAAATAACAAAAGTACTTGAGAAATTTAAAGGGCTTTTCACAGACCACAAAATTCTTCAAGAACAATGTGCAAAAGAGAATGCATATAGAGGATAAATAATGATTCAATATCGTATTTTAAGTTTTAGGAAGCAATATTAGTAAAGGTTTCATACCTTTCAAACTTTTTGTGAACGCCCTGAAACACCTTCTAGAAGCTGACGTGACACCCCCGCCACAAGCCTTCATGTTTACAAAGGTGACAATAATTAGTTTAGAATAACATTTAACATCAAATACTATATGTAAAATAATAAGGAAAGTCAATCCTCTAATCAGTACTCCTTAGATAGAGATACTTTTGGAACTAGGATTTATACACAGTGTGAATGCGTTGAATTGATACCTAGGGTAGTTCCACTGAGATATTTAACACCATGAAAACTATACCAAAGATCGTATGATATTTAAATGAAGTAAGAGGATCATCAGTAGCACCCAACTTCAAAAGACGCAACCACAAACCCTGTGAACAAAGAACACCTTGATAATTAAATGAAAACTAAGAAAAGTATTAGTAAGTTCATCAAGATATACATAAGGTAACACAATCAAAGAAACAAAAAAAATCGAAAATCGCATTTACATCCAGGTGCCAGTACAAAGAAATAAGCACGTCTGATAGTAAACGTAATTAGTTGAACCATAACTCAATTCATGTTTCACACATCTTCATCAAAATGGTACCTTATTCTTTCAAAAGACGTTGTTGTTTAAGTTTTTCATTCATTGCTCGCACAACCTTGTCAAGTAAGACTTTGTTTAAATCATAGGAGAGCAATAGCTAACAAGTTTAATATAACTGAGATGCATCCCCAACCCACAAGTGGATCATGCAACAAATATAGTTATGCTTCCAATTGAGAGCCCACAAAATAATTTCAATAAAGCCAAAAATTTCATTTATATAACAAACCCTATGGCAGCATTAAAAATGTTTTCATGCCTCTCCTGCTCAATGAAGCACATCCTTTATAGTATACTGGCCCCATGGCCATGGTAGAATTAGTTTGTGAAGTTATATCATATGCAATTAAATATATGCATTCTTTTTCTTTATTCCTATGAAGTTATCCAGGACTAACTAATAAACTGGTCAAACCAGCTAAGCTAGCCAAGGCTCAAAACACTACCACGTATCTTGTTTCTTAAAACCACAAACCAGTAATCTATCTATATTCGTATTACATATGCCATCATTTTGTAGTACAGAGAGCGGATAAAATATGGCGGGGATGTTGATGACATATGGCATCTTGATCCATGACACCACTTGACTACGATATTGTTTTATAGTACATAAGAAGAAGCTGAGGCTGTTCATGATAAAGTAAAAGAAATCAACCTCACAATGTCATCACTAATATCTAGAGTAAAACTAATGTTTCGCCTTCTCATCCTTTGAGATTCTAAGGTAAGTGCTCCCCCAGACCTGTAAATACACTTGGAAATAACCAACTAGATTACAAACATGTATATGTCATCATTTGACACCCGAAACCATCTCTTCCACTAGGTCCTAACCGTCCAACAAAGATCATTGTAATCTAATTTTCGAGTGTAGATTTCCTTTGAAAGTCAATAAGGTATGCTGGTACTACAACCAACCATACATACAAGTATGTACTTGTGCACACAGACAATGGTAAGATGAAAGCTATGTAGGAGAACTCATACCAGAATAAAGAAAATCACCGTTGTAAAGGGAATTAAAAAAAAAGGAATGAATAATATCAATATCTCTTACCTCAAGTGCTTTGGCATAAGAATTTATAAAAAGATGAAACTTCGCAGCTATTGTCCGTGCATGCTTCCTCAAGTACCAGCTTATCTCCATCTGCCACACAAAAATAAAGGTTTAGTCCACATATCAAAACTTTACATAAAAGCTACTCATTTTAGCATCACATAAGAATATAACTGACCTCGATGCGTACTTATGTCTGATGTCATAGTTTCAAACAGCAAGTACACATGCCCAGCAATATTCCTGAAAGTGGATGACAAACATAAGGCAACAAAACATAGTCTAAAGAAGAACATGTATAGAGAAAATAGTTACATACTTGTCCACAAAAATATGCTTTACTGTTCCAAACTTTGATACTTCATCTTGAACGTCATCTTTAATATCCAAATCAAAATCAAGTTCAGTCTGCAAATGCAACATAAACATTCAACACCCACAGAATCAAGAGGGGCATAGATACTGCAATAATTGGAAGGGTGAAACCTGGTAAACCAGGTAGTGCATATATATAAGCTTGTCCAAGTGCAGCAACTAGTGGATTGACAGTAGGTGGAACACCAAGAACTGATGTTGCTGGTAGAACGAGGGAAACTCCATTTACAATAGGAACAAAGATGCATATGATACATGTAGACTAAAACACATAAAAGATATAAAAGGAGGTAAAAGGAGAAGGAGAAACAAAGATAGCTAAGCATCAACTAACCTTGATGTGGTGCCACTTCGATCTAACTTTTGCATGAGAATGGCATTCAAAGACTGTACATGGAAAGAAACTAAATATCAGGTACCAATAATTAGCCATGCATCATGTGTTCAACCCGTAGACATTACATACCTTTTATCAATTCTGCAATTAAGAGTCCTGCTAACCATGTCTCGTAATTACTCATCAGTCATCTTACTCCGAGCATATCCAAACACAGTAAAATGCTACAACCACAGAACCATGTACACACATTCAGTTCAAATTTCATTACAACACTTTCAAGTATACATCAAACAAGACTTAGGATGCATCCAAATTTAACAAAAAATAAAAAAGCCGAACCTTGGGTAAACAATCTTCGTAATAAAGTGCGAAAAGGGCAGGAAATATCTTCTTCTTAGCAAGGTCACCTGATACACCAACTACAGGAAATATCTTCTTCTTAGAAAGTTGTAAAGTATTTACACCCATAACAAGCTAGATTAAATCTTGTATCATCAAAATATTCTACACTATCAACTACCATAAATTTCAGACTTCTCATTACTTTCAGTACAAATCCAGGGTTAATAAATCAATCAACCCATTTCAAGAATTAATCGGGAATTTAACCATACAAACAGACTTGGGAGAAAATCCCCATATATAAATATATAACCATAGTTTCTTTGTTTTTCAATCAAATCCAATTTGAAGAAGACTTTCCCTAAAATCGTCAAACCCTAAAATCTATTAACTGAAATCGAAAAACTGATAAATACTTACCAGATCGAATACAAGACTGCAACTAAAGATCGATTTTAGATCGATTTAGATCGAGATATGAATTGAATCTTCAGTTGATATCTAGAGGAAAAAATTTCTTCGGGAGAAGAAAAATAAAGAACGGTGATGAAAAATGAAAATGGTTGAGAAAATTCTAAGGATAATACTGAGTAGTAGATAAGGTTGAATGGGTGGAAAAATAAAGAAGAGGAGTGACCAAACTTTGACTTGGGCATAAAAAAACATCAAAGTGTTACCGACCACAGCGTGCTTCACATGCATAAACACCTTGCCGTTGCTATTCGCAACCGAAAGATTGTTGTCGCTAAATTCGAAACAAAAAGACGCCGTTGCTAGAATATAGCAACATAAATTTAGCAACGACTCAACTGCTGTTGCTACTCTGGGTTTCTATATCCTTAAAATGGTGTAGTGCTAGTTTATCCAAGAAAAAAGGATCAACAGTAGAATTTGATCCAATTTTAGTGGATCAACAATGGAAGTTGATCCATGTAAAATTGGATCAATAATGATAGTTTATCCATGTAAAATGGAGTGAACTTGGCGTGAGTCGAACACGCATAATCTGACATGGAGTCAGTCATGCTACCATTGCACCACAAGTTCAACATTAGAACAAATTTACATGATTTAAAATACAAAACATGAGTTCAAAGGATCAACAACAGTAGTTGATCCCATATAGATGGATCAATAACCATAGTTGATCCAAAATATATGGATCAACAACCATAGTTGATCCAATATCAATGCCTGCTTCAACCCAGATAACCACCATATTTCATTACATGTAGCTTCATAAACACCAACAGCTCCAAGACCATCTTCAAAACCAATCTTAGTTGAATCAACAATGGATGTTTATCCATTTCAGTTGGATCAACAGTGGATGTTTATCCATTGCAGTTGGATCAACAACCATTGTTGATCCAAAAAATATGGATCAACAACCATAGTTGATCCAATATCACTGCCTACTTCAACCCAGATAACCACCATATTTCATTCAGCAAATATCCAGGAAAAGAAAGTTTAAAGAACAAACATAATATTACTTCTTAATGAGATTCTTTGACATGACGCACCTCCTTGACAGTTTCCAGGAATGCCGTGGTTGTAATGGCTTTCATTATGGAGACATTTCACATGTTGAACAAGATACAAATGGAAAGAAGGTGATGATGATCTCTGGGTTGAACGGACTACAAGCTAGCAAAAGTACTGAATCCCCAAATTGCAACAAAAAACTAAAATGCAAGCACCATCATCTGTACGACCAACAACATCCAACACCACCATCAGAACAAGTACTAAAACTAATGTTGTAACATCAACCACCACTACTGCAAAACACAACCACCACTACTTCAAAACACAACCACCACCATTTCCTTCTATGCAAATACACCTTTCACCACCACTTTTGAAATTCATTAATAAAGCTAGTATTAGTACCAGTGCCTTAAGAACTGCACTGAACAATTAGATACATACAAGAAATTCAACAAAAAATTAGTACCACAAAAATTCAATCACGAGAAGATAAAATTAATACACAGAGTACTCAATATGAGAAAATGAATTCTCTTCCATCACCAACACAGAAGCATCTCATACTCCACAACCTAAAATCCCAATTCCAACAGCACCACCTCCAACTCTGTCGCCACCAACAACGCATCAGACTCCAATTATACTATACCAATCGACATTATTAGTACCTGTAAGATATGCAACTTCATTTACAAAAAAAAAATGAAACAAAGTTTATCAATCTCTACAGAATTTTGAAATCTAAGCTTAATTTTATGAATTAAGATCTAAATTTGCAGATCGTAAAAACGAATTACCCGAAATTAAATCATAAGAAGAGATCTCTCTTAAATATTAATGATGAACTGCTAATCATAATGATTATATCTCTTTCACAGTTGATTCATCTACTAATTTAAAACCAGAATTTATTCCTCTATCGTTTATTCCGACCGAAAAGTCTCTTACTCAAATGAAATTAGGTTACTACAACATGTTTGAATTGAAGATAGTGACAGAGGTCTTGGTGACGGAGGTTATGGCTATCAATACAAAATGAAAATCAGAGTTTTGGAGATTAATTTATCGTTGAACAATCACCATATTTAAGATTTATAGTCGAATCAAAAGGAAATCGATCTAAATCGTTTCTTTAGGAGGAGATGGTGATAACGATGGTGGTAAGACATGATGGAGGAAGTGGAGGTGCTACTGGCATGGTGGTGGTGATGACAAAGAAGGTGGTGGTTGTCGGTGGAAGAGGAAGACGAGAAAAAATTATATCTGAAATTAAAGAAGATAAGAAGAAATCCATACTTTCAATAAGGTATAAAGTTTGGGGTATATTTGGAAGTCTATAAATTGTTGATGGGCTTATAGATAAAGAGGGACAAAATTATTATGTGATTAGGATATTTGTGTAGACCATCAAAAGTAGGGACAAAAATTCAATTACCACTAGTTGTGACCAGTCCCACACCTCATGATTCCCCATTATTTTATTATTATTTCTCTAATCTCATGAAAACCTCTTAATCTCATGATATTTCCTTCAAATCATGAAAAATACTATAAAATTAGGGAAACTTGTGGGACCGGTCCCTAGCCGGCCGGTCATGCCCTAGCTAGCCCCACACGCCCTTATTTTTTTATTATTATTTTTTTATGTTTCCTTAATCCCATGAAATTCCTTGATTTCATGATGTTTCCTTCAAATTATTAAAATTCCTTCAAATCATGAAATAATACATACAATTAGGGAAAACTCACGGGACCGGGCCCTAGCCAGCCAACCATGCCCAAGCCGGTCCCACACGCCCTTATTTTATTATTCTTAACATTTTTGTTTTCCTCATCTCATGGAAACTCCTTGATCTCAACAAAACTCTTTGATTTCAACAAACTCCTTGGTTTTATCATATTTCCCTAAAATCATGAAAATATTATAAAATTAGGAAAAATGTCGCGAGAACGGGCCCTTTGGCTGGATGGCCATGACTTGGCCATAGCTGGTCCCATACTTCACGATTCCTTCATTCTTTATTATTATTTTCTTTCATCTCATGAAGTTTTCCCGGTTTCAGCAAAATCCCTGATTTCTTCATATTTTCTCAAAATGTTGCTCAAACGCACATCAGAAAATATCAAAATTCCCAGAACTGAGATATGAACACTTTGGTGATGTGAGCATGTTACCTTGACCGACCAAGAATGTCTCTTTGGCTCACAAGGAGCCGGTACCAAGAGTTTTCACAATTTGACCTAATTTGTGCAATTGCACGTATTAGGTCCAAAACTCTTCCAAACGATTTGGAGCTTCGTGGAACGATCATTATTTGATCCCGTGACCACCCAGGCCCGGTTTCATGACCCCTTGGTCGGTCCCTCATCTATTCATAATTAATTAGGTTTTATCACCTAAAGCTCAGACGAGCATTATTTTAATGATTAAACCAGCAGTTAATCGTCTTTTCATCAACAAAACAACAAGTCTTCAAGAGACTTTGGTATTGGCTCACGTGAGCATATGGGCGCTACATGGTAGACTAGTAATCCCATGTAGCCGATCCTTCCTTCACTTTGTGGTTTATTTTCAATAAATCAATTGATCAAATTAGGGTTTTTGAGTCCAAGGTTCATAATTTCGGATTAAAATGCTAATAATTTTACGTTGATCTCATGATCAAAATTTTGTTAATTGTACTCGGTTCAGTTGCCAGTATTCTGATTTAATAATTTAATTGATAATGCTACCAATAATTCATCAAACGAGCAATATTTGCTCATATGAACAATATTTGCTCAAACCAAGGAATATTGGTTCAACTATCAATATTCAACAATTCATAAAATGAGCAACATTCGCTCATATGAACGATATATGTTCGCACTGATGAATATTGGTTCAACTATCAATATTCAGTAATTCACCAAACGAGCAATATTTGCTCATATAAACATCATTTGCCTACATCAAGGAATATTGGTTCAACTATCAATATTCAACGACTCATCAAATGGACAATATGTGTTCACTTTAGCTATCAACACTTATTCGAGAATTATACCTCTGTCTCAACAGACATGTTCAATCCATGAGTCTCATAACATTTTCAAATCACGTTCGACTCAACAATAAATGGACTCATCGTCCCATGAAGTCATGAAGTCAGCAACTGACTAACTAAATACACGTCTTTCTTGCATACTCCACAATCACACGAGACATCAATCGTGTTACGTGGGGGGATATTAACTAGGGTTTTGGTTTGGCGGTCTACGACACGTGTATTCATATACACGATGAGAATGTGAGCAAGTCGTGCAATCAGTTGGAGGAGTTAACAAAGTAGTGGATGGAAAATCAACCAATTTCCACTTCTCCACTCTTTGATTCCATCAACTGTCACACTTCATGGGATCATGGTTTTTATAATTCTAAAAATATAAATAAGTCTTTGAATCATGATTGAAAAAGGGACAATCTCACGTCAAACAGACAACACGATATTGACAACTTAACATCTGAGCAATTACTCTCAACAGAACAAATTCAATCATTCAGAACTTATCTTATTTCAGAATACACAACACACCTACAATCTCCGATCACCATTGATCTCACACATCTCTCAACTTCCTTCTTATAGATCTACCCATACTCTCTTGAGACCGAATTTACTCTGAAACGGCCATTGTCTTGGTTTAGGCCGGAGTACTACAGCTTTATCTCTCGAATTCAAAGCACTCCCTTCTTGCAGTGCATTTGTGTGAGGTTTAACAATTCTCTCGGTTCAAGGAGTTTCCTCCGCATGGTCGTCTCCTCAATTCCGTAAAAACCAGCAACTCATTTTGCCCCATCTACAGATTGGAGACCATAGTGGGATATCATTCTCTCGGTTGCAATCTAAATTCTCACAAAGATGGTTGGTTTTAGGTCTGGTTCAGTTACCAATCCGGGTTCAACACCTACCTCTAACATTGCAAGTTTTAGTGGTACTCCCTGTAGCGCCCCCTAAACTAGCAGGTGACTAATCCAAGAAATTAGCTAAAAACAGAGGCTCTAAGAATCTAAATTAAACACTTAAATTTTCAATTAAGAAATATGCTACAAAAACCTAACCCAAAGCTAACCCCGCTCAGAAATATATATACAAGAACTCATGTCCAATAATACATATAAAATAGTCCTTTGGTTTACAAAGAAAATATATAACATAATAAACATATCAGAATATAATCAACTAACGAAGCTAACTTCTCGAAGCTTTCGCTGCGCAACTCTGATCTGTCACTGAAACTGAAAGTGGGAATAATTAACATTTAACTTCTAAGTAATCATAGGCAAGATTTGGAAAACAATAATGTTTTTCCCAAGCATTAAAAAGTGACCAAGTCACTCAAATAAACAAACATGTATATGGAAAAAATCCTTCTTGCAAACAATGTATAATATGGTGTCAACCAGTTACACACCTATTTAGCTATGGATGCCACTAAGACCATGATGACCAACTCTAAATAATAAAAGCTGAATTAAAGTAGGTATAAATGTGAAGGAGCGTATCCTATATACCACAAGTGGAAATTCTCATTTCCCATAACAATTCATATTGACAACAAAACAATACAAGTCCTTTCCAAATCGTGGAAAGATTCACAGAATCAACATGATTATCATAATGCATTTTAAACAAAGCATGGAATGCACAGACAGACAATACATGAGTTTATTAAGCATAAACTTTTATAAAAGCAACAATAATGATTACAAAAGTGTCAAATGCATTCCCACACCTTTTGATGACAAGCCACGCCTACCTCGAGATCCATGATCCATTTGTTCGTCATTTGAATCGGTCGTTGTTAATAACTAACTGTTAACCACATAAGAGTTCTAAGAATCTAGCCAAAATGGCTCACACAAGAATCACACAAGTTTATTTAATGGTTCTAAGCCCATTTATGGCTCTATACCTTTTCGTCATCTGACTTTAGCATATCTAAGGTCTACTCATTCAATTAGGTTGGTTTTATAGTCCATTAACTAGGTCTTATGAATATCTACAACTTTGTAGAAGAAGTCAAAGTCTAATTCGTACCACGAGAGGCCCAAAACATCTAACTAAGAAAACTACCCTAAGCCCAAGTCCATTAAAGTCAACTAATAGTCACTAACTGTCAAACTAACGGTCAATGGTCAACTAACGGTCAACGTCCATGTCAAGTCAATGCCCATGGTCAATGGTCAATGAGTCAAGACTAATGACTCAGTCGGTCAAACCCGATTCAACCTGATTCGACTCAGTCAAATAGACTGAGTCAGCTAGAGTCAGATCCTGACTAGGCTGAATGGCACAAGGCCAAACTCTTGCACATGCCAGAGCCATTGCTCAAGACAAGAACACTACTGCACATTCATTGTGCAACACACCTAGACTCAATTATAACTTCTACTCCATTACCATTTCAATTTAATCTAATAACATCTAAAACTCATATTACAATACTAACATATTCAGATTAACAGAACTTCATAATTTAACTACAAATTCCAAATACAATCAAAGATTAAGTCTACCTGCAGTTGCAGCTCTAAGCTTTTACAAGAGAGTTCAACTCCATACTCACTCATCAAATATTTATTCATATAACTCAGTTACATAACTTCATCTTCTTAACAACTCAAAAGAAATTCAATTATTCTGTCTAAATAAACTTCATAACTTATTCAAAAATATAAATTCTATCTACATGCAATTGCAGTTGCAAGTTACACCCTTTCTACATCCATACATCATTCATATCAGCTGCACGACAACCATTGCTATCTCCAAACTCTTAACGTAGCGAAAAACACATCACTTACAACTTCAGTTCTGCAATAACTACTACACAGAAAACACCACCATACTTAACTTCATAACAGATACACAAGAAGATTACCACAACAGTATCAGTACCAGCCGTGACTGGATTCAAATTCTATTACTTCAAATCTCTCATTTATCCAAACTAAGCCTAACCTCAACCTCATCAACATTTCTACAGTGACTAGCATCATCATATCAGTTCACAACCAAATCTGTTCACAATACCTGAAATCTCAATACACATACAAATAACATTCTCAGCACCTCATTGCCAACAACACACAACTAATAATCAATCCCACCTTACTGAATTAAATTCATCTAACTCTTATCAAAGCCATACTTCTTTCACAAATTAACTACAATCACAACCAACTTCAACTATATTTTCATCTTCATAATTCAATACAAACTCAACAATAAACTGAAGGCTAAACTAATTTACTTAGAGAAACAATTTCCTTAAATAGTTCCATTCCAGTAATTGAGATCAGCTCATCATCTTGGTTTGAATAGATTCCTCAATTCTTCTTGAACTACAGCAGCCCCTTAATCCTTATCACCAACTTTGATTCTCAGTAAACCTTAAATCCAATTTGGGGAAGAAAAGAACATAAACTCTAATTTCTCCAATTCTTCACGAACAACTCATATCAACCAAATAACTTCATCTTGTTCCTCAATTCATCTATCAATCCCATGCAAGCCTAAAATCGAACCAAAACCCTAATCCTCTATTCTTCTTCTTCACAGGAAAACCCTACTTTACCTTTTCTTCTGAGTATCTGAATCATCCGCTTAAACTAAAACCACCACCAAGTAAACCTAACTCTACTCTTCATCTATCAATTCCGGATTCATAATCAACTTCACTACTTTCTCAAGAACACAACCATACCCTAATTCAAATTCACCAATTAACCACCAGATTAATTTCAAAACTTCAATTAAACAAAAACCCTTCATTCCACAACCATTTATAACTTGATTCAACCCACCAATTTCCTCTGAATCTAAAATCCATCTCAATCGTTAATTTAATTCAAACCTTCATCAACTTCATCTGTCAAAACCCTAGAATAAAATCGTAATCTTCTCTTTACGTTTCGCAACACCATCTTCTTCACCTTCATCATCTAAACAATGTCAACAATTAATCTCTCGAAATGATTTCACGCTCACCTCTCAGAACAGCAGCAGGAGAGCAGAGGAAAAGAAGGAAGAAGAAGAAGAGAAGAAATGAGAAGAAGAAGAAAGAATGAGATAAGAATTCTTCTCTATTTGGTCTTGATAAGGCCGACTAAAATTGCTAATGGCACCCGTCCAAATGATAAGGGAAGTCAGGTGGTTTAAGTCAAAATGGTAAATTTGTCCTTCATACAAAACTGATAAAATTTTCTTCATACGATATTCGAATGACGCATTCGAGTAGTCCATTCCGCATAACTTCTCGAGTTCTATCTAACGGTACTAGTTTCGTATCTAAATCGTTGTTATATTAATTTCCATTAATTAACGTTTGTGTTAGACTAATTGAGTTATTATCGAGTAATTCGTCACTTGGCCGGTCCAATAGCCTTGACGAGCTTGGGGTACACTCCCACTGAAAGTATTACTCCTCTTAAAGTTACAGGCTCTAGTGGTACCGCTAACACCACTCCTCCGGCCAGCAATGTCACGCCACATGTTACTACTACTCCTCCGAGTGCTGGTGCTCCAGTGATCATTCTTGTCAATACTGCAAGCAATGCTACTGGAAATATAAACAATCCACCTCCTAGCGGATCTCCTGAAGAAACTAGAGGAAATCATCCTATCATAGTTAATCTCATGAAGGTTCAGACTAACATGGCAGCAACGCAGAAAGAGTTATGTGCTTATATCAAAACTCTCACTGACAAGCTTGCATCTTAACGAAATCATCCTCAGCGCGAGAAAGGAAAAGCTAAAGAAACATCTTCAACTGCTGATCCTGAAATCTCTCCAATACATGTTGTACATGATGAAGAAGTATTCAAAGCTACAGATGACTTGCCAGCAATGGAACCTCTAAGTTTCATCACTCGTGAAGACCTGAAGCGATTTTTTGAGGATCGAGGAAAAGACAAGACATCATCTGTCCACCGTCACCAACCTCCATATCTTGCTGCCACACAGAGGATTCCGCTTCCAAAAGGTTATACCTCTCCAACATTCACTCTTTTTGATGGAACATGCAATGCTAGACAATATGTTTCTCGGTTCCTGGAATCATTGGGCGAACACGAGCACAACCATGTCGTCCGTCCGAAGGAATTTCTAAAGTCCCTGACAGGCAGAGCATACACCCGATACAACAACATCGTACCAGGAAGTATCACTATTTAGGGAGAGATGATTAATGCTTTCTACAGAAAATACTTCTTTATGTCAGAGCAAGTCACTCTCTCTGATCTAGGAATGATGTTTCAAAGGAGCAATGAACATCCCAATGATTATGTGAAAAGGTTCAGAGTTGAAGCCTTGGACTGTCACGACCCAAACGTCACTGAGTAACAACTTGTAGACTTGTGCATCAACGGAATGATCCCGGTCTATAGAGCTTTATTGGAAAATCTCCGATTCTATACTTTTTAAGAACTTCATGAAGCAGCTAAGCGATCAGAAACTACCGCGCATGTTTTAATGGAAAGAGCAAAGTCTACAAATATTGAGGAACCTTGTGGTACTTGCGACACTGACACTCAATCAACGAAAATTCACTCTCCAACCTAAATATTATTGCAGAAGGAAACAAAAGGAAAGCAGAGGAACCACAAACATAAGAACGCTCCTCCAATCTCTCGGGCTCCTCTGAAAGCGCAAAGAAAGGATAACCAATCCTGAAATGCATAAACCTCGACCTAGCATCAACAAACGGGTAAATGATCAGACAGACTCAAACTTCTCATTTCTCATGAAGGGGTGATCAAATTACTGGAATTCTGGGTTCAAGATGGTGCAATCAAATTGTCGTTCATCGGGAGAGAGCCAACTGAAGAAGAAATGGAGAATCTCAGGTACTGTCGCCTTCATAGGTTCATCGATCATCCAACAAGTAACTACAATATTTTGAAGCACATCTTTAAAGAGAAGGTTGATCCATATTTAACTGAGGACTGAAGGAGTACACAAGAGTTCTCTCCCAGTCAGAACCTTTACACTCTCTGAACAACAAGTCAAAGAAGCAATTCAATCGTTAATGGAGCATATATGTGAATTGCTCTATCTGTCTAAGGCACTAAGGAAAGACATGTTCACAAAATTGCATTGTGTCAGACGTATGTATATCCCGAAAATACTCCTTGAACCTTCATCCACAGATAAGGAGATGCACGACTGGGGACTGTTGACCACAGTCCATCTCAGAGGAAATAAATTTGGAAGAATGTTGATCGATACTGACGCCGCCATCAACAATATTCCACCGAAAACCCTCAGATCCACAGGCATCACTCGACAAAAAAATATTCATGATCCCATCTCAATCAGATACCTTGAAGGAACGCTCAAAAATACTTATGGCTACATCACTCTCAAAGTGAACATAAGTTCAACCAGGACAGAAACCAAGTTTCACATAATCAAGAAGATCCAGGATATGGCATTGTCTTCAGACGAGCGTGGATCCATGTTGAAAATATGGCTACTAAAAAAGTGTCTTTGGTTACACATCTCTCCAACGAAAAAAGTTATGATACGAAAGATGTAACTGACATTCCATTATCAGAGCACTTGGGGAAATTTCGAACTTTAATGAGGTTGAAGTAAGAACCTGCAAAAGATGCATAGACATTCATAAAGAGGTTCCGCACTCAGGAAAGTCTAATTCCTCCCATGTCTACGTCGTTTATTTACTCACATGTTATCCTACATGAGGTCTCAATTCTTCTAGCAACTCTATAATACGTTATGAATGGTAGCTTCACCGCATTATTATTTTACCAATTGGTTAAATCTGACATTTCTCTGAATCGAGCATTAAGATATTCAGCAAAGAACACTTTGGGTGTTTCTCCATAGGCTTGCAGGAGTATCCATGTGTCCCACAAAATTAGAAAGCTCTGATGTCTACACAAGTGTTGAATCCAAATACCGCAACGACAAAAATGCTGAATCAATAGAAGATACCCATGGCCGAAACGATCAAACCTAAGACATTCGATACTTAAGGAATATGCGCTTTAACGCTCAAGCATCTCAGAAGCCATCAAATTGTACTCACAATCAAAGAGTACAGCTTCAGCACAAATATCTTGACGATGACACACTGATTCAACACCAGCATGATCAAAGTATAACTAAACTATAATCGATAATTATTCATTATCCAATGATAAGACTTCTGAAGCAGATGCAACATCATTCATACATGGATAGCACTAACTCCTTCAACATACACTGGGCAACCTAAGGTGATTTTGTGAAACTTTATCAACGGGATTTCTATACATCACAAGCCCCTGCATGATTGAGGAACTTCCTCTCTTCACGAATCACATCCAGTATGAAAACTGCTGCTGCTATCTACCGCAACAACATCGAATCACTGACGAATCCAGTTCATGGTAAAGTTATGCTTTCAGGAGTATTCGGGTTAAACTCTCATTACACCTTCATCTTAGGGACGCTCAACTCATCAACTAGTTCGTGAACGTAAAAGGCTCACTGGATGGAGGAGCAAAGATTATATTTATAATCATGGTTCTGGACTATTCAGTCTTTGGAGCAACTTCAACCATGGTATCAGCATCAACCATAATCTCTAGAGGAACACCATCCATGATCTCATCATCGACAAGGATCTCTGGAACGTAATCATTCGTGATCTCAGCATCTACAACGATTTTATGAGAAACATCCCGCTTCATCAAATATCTATTCTATGAAGCGTTACTCGATGGATCGTATTTCTTCAAGCCCTAATGATTCATATCAAGATGTGTAGCCATGAAAACATGTTAACATTAATGTCTTCCCAAAACTTGCACAACGGGGGGTCACAATCTCAATTCTTCTACAAGATGTTCTCATCACCTCTACAAATGAGATACAATATACTTCCGTCCATGGGTTTACAAAAAACGTACCAATGAGCGAGGAATGGGAGAATACTACCTCAACTAAAGATGTATGTCTATGTCTATTATACAACATACCAAAAGGGAACATCAATCAGACATACGAGCTGAAAGATATGGCCTCCACACTCAAGTTCATGGAATCTGAAAACTTGCACGGGATTACAAATTACAAATGTGCACACTTCGTTGGATGAACTATGTAACTCCAAATTGAGTTATTATTTTCTCATTTGATAACTTAGACTCTTATCTTCAAAATTTGGGGTCAAGCATCGAATTCCGACGTCGTATGAGGTTCCTACAGCTTCCAGAGCATACAATATGCAAGCAGCAATTCTTAGACGGGATTCATAACTTCCACAATCGATCGGTGTCTACCAATCTTCCCACTAAGTCCTTCATCAAGGTATCTCCAACTTTGACCATCTAGGTCTTTACATGAATTTCTCTATACCTGGGTCCTCTATATAGGTCTTGCCAGAAAAATGGAAAACGAAAAGGAGAGATTTGACAAAATACTGGGGACTGACGGTCCACTGATCATGGCGATTAGTTTCAATAGTCCAAGACCCGTGGCACCAGGATATCATGTGATGATCATTCATCATAAAAGAAATGCTACCACCGGACATGAAACCATGGTCATTACATCACCCCCTCTCGAGAGCAACCTCAGTTGTGGTCCCGTGACCAGGTTTTCAGAAGTTATGTTTTCTGCGACTAACAGAAACAAGACGACACTGCAAGCACCACACTCATGTATCAATCAAGGGTTCCTGATCTAAAATGAATTAATGATATTAAAATCCTTCACCAACCGTTCAAGACACAAGCGAATGGTCTAAAGACACAACATGAGTGTTTTACAGCAAGCTTGTCTGAGATGATTTTGCACTGTCCTGTACAAACCGATGAGCTGGGAGAAATTGGTGAAGAATCTATGGATAGGTAATATACTATTCTCTTCGTATGGATGTCCCATATAACATATCCAAAATTGACAGGAATTTAAGAAACGAGCAAGGATATGTGGCCAAAACATTAGACAACATACAATTTGAAGAAATTCTGAAAGTCTCCTGGAAGTTCACTGTTTCGCCTTTTTCAGGCCCTAAACATGCTCAAAACTCAAAAATATTTTCATTGAAACTTGGAAATTTTCTTGGCACGAAGATACATGACTGTGAAAATCCAACTTCGTACGAAGATTCTACAGTGTTTCTATTAAAGGCTGAAGTCTAAAATTTCCTGGTGACGTATTTCGACGAAATTACTCGTATACTCACATGGATTGTCATTCATTCTTTCATAAATCAGCAATTTCATACTTCTATGAAGATATTACAGGAGATATACTTGCTAAGGGAGTCTCTAAATCATTTGAAGGCTCGACAATTCCGGAATCTCCATTGATAACGCCGCTATCTCCATTTGGTTCGGGAATTCTCCATATTCCCATGCCCCAAAGAAGAGTGCGCTTCATCAACATGCTGCTTATCTACAATGATTTCTTCCTGGACTCATCAACAATAATTATTATTATTTCATTCAAGGAGATGCCACTATCGCCTGCACGAAAGAGATGCTTACATCGACTTCTTCATCAGTGTTGAATTGTTTTCCCGGGAACAAGTTGAAGGCCGTCAATCGATGGAGAAAAAGTCTAAAAGAAGTAACAAACCTTGGTATCGTGATCCTAATTACACGGGCAAGGAAAACTCATGACACAAGGAGCGCTAAAAACTCACCAAAGAAACGGCTGGGGACTGCACGTCATTTGATAACATCATGTAGTCCTTACTTCTGGGTTATCCGCTCCTGTAGACTTTCTTCCATTTTTTTGGGGTCTATATTTATCAAGGATTTCACTATACGATCATCCCATGGTAAAGCTAATAAAATAAGCATAAGTACAACTCAGTATGAAGGATCATTCACCATCACTCATAGGTCCCCAAGAGTACCATTTCTTAAAGTTTAATCCCTAGAGATGTCATCTCTGGAAACACCATCTTTTGGAAGTATCATCCTTGGAGTCAGTCATTCTTGCAAAGTGTCTATTTCAGCACATCGTTCATATAAAGCACATGATTCGACAAAACAATGAATCATGGAATAAAGGTGCTCACAACAGCGTCTACAAAAATGGCCCGGACCCGTGAATCCTAAATCGACCAAGGTTCCGTCATCAAATCAGCGATTCTACACCAATTTATTCTCATCAGATGATGCTTTATCATTCCACTAGGATCTTCGTTCAATCCGTGGTTCGCTCGTGCAATCAAAAATCCAGTAACATCTTATCTTACGACTAAGTTCAATTACTTATTATATTCATAACTAGAAAATCACCATCCAGTGCTGACTGAGGAACATGACTGTCCCTCACTAAGCAGAGGACTTAATGTAGATGGTAGATTTTTTACAAGTGCTAAAATCGTAAACCCCTAATTGTACGTACTCCTGATCTAGCAATCAGATGAGTATTGAGGATCATGTCTCTTATGGAAAGCATGAAATCTCATGCCACAAGAATCTCTGACTGAGAATACTGTCTCTCAGAGTATATGTAGATATGTAGTCTCTCAGATAAGGCAGCGACATATCTCATGAATATTGAGCAATTTCAGTAATTACTTTTATATAGAATCGAAAGATTGGACGGCTCCTAGACATCTTGCCTGCTAGTATAGAGCGATAACGTCTTCAGGATGTAACAATGTTTTCCTTGACTATATTAAAGAAAATATGACGCTTCAACGAGCTCATCTCACTCAATTCCTGAATAATTAATGCTCCTAGACGATCGTACTAGTATAGAGCCATCGATTAATTATTCTTAAAATTATTAGATTCATTAACTGAATCCCTGGAAAATATTCAATGTTTTTCATAATATTTCGTTACTTCAATTTATGGTTATTCCCATCAGAATTCCATGGGTTAGTAATAAATATTCAACACACGGTCATCTGAGGTACCTTCGAGTAAGCCCCGACCAAAATGGTGCAAGTGTACTTAGCAATAATACACCAACGAGCACATGAATGCACGAACAAGTATTTCAAATTACGACGAGACGATGAACCTATGCAAAATAGGAAAGAAAATAATAAATAATAAAATATTATTCAAGGCGCTGAGGTATTGGGCCCACCGGCCAGCCGGTCGTGTCGTGATTAATCCCATATCCAGTTTTATATTTTATCATATTTTTATTATTTTTCTTGTTCTTATGAAAATCCTTTCATTTGAACAAATATCCTTCGTTTTAAGGAAACTCCTCAGTTTCTTGGTGTTTCCTTCGTATCAAAGAAATAATATAAAATTGGGAAAGGTGTCATGGGACCGTGTCTACTAGCCGGCCGGCTATTCCCTAGTTGTGACTGGGCCCACACCTCATGATTCCCCATTATTTTATTATTATTTCCCTAATCTCATGAAAACTCCTTAATCTCATGATATTTCCTTCAAACCATGAAAAATACTATAAAATTAGGGAAACTTGTGGGACCGGTCCCTAGTCGGCCTGTCATGCCCTAGATGGCCCCATACGCCCTTATTTTATTATTATTATTTTTTATGTTTCCTTAATCCCATGAAATCCTTGATTTCATGATGTTTCCTTCAAATTATGAAAATTCCTTCAAATCATGAAATAATACATAAATTTAGGGAAAACTCACGGGACCGGGCCCTAGCCGGCCAACCATGCCCAAGACGGTACCACACGCCCTTATTTTATTATTCTTAACATTTTTGTTTTCCTCATCTCATGGAAACTCCTTGATTTCAAAAAAACTCCTTGATTTCAACAAAACTCCTTGGTTTCAACAAACTCCTTGGTTTTATCATATTTCCCTAAAATCATGAAAATATTATAGAATTAGAAAAAATGTCGCGGGACCGGGATCTTTGGACGTCCGGACATCCCTTGGCCATAGCCGGTCCCACACTTCACGATTTCTTCATTCTTTATTATTATTTTCCTTCATCTCATGAAGTTTTCCCGGTTTCAGCAAAATCCCTGATTTCTTCATATTTTCTCAAAATGTTGCTCAAACGCAAATCAGAAAATATCAAAATTCTCCGAACTGAGATACGAACACTTTGGTGCTGTGAGCATGTTACCTTGACCGACCAAGGTTGGCTCTTTGGCTCGCAAGGATCCGGTCCCACGAGTTTTCACAATTTGACCTAATTTGCGCAATTGCACGTATTAGGTCCAAAAATTTTCCAAACAATTTGAAGCTTCATGGAACGATCATTATTCGATACCGTGACCACCCAGGGCCGGTTTCATAACCCCTTTGTTGGTCCCTCATATCCACATAATTAATTAGGTTTTATCACTTAAAGCTCAGACGAGCATTATTTTAATGATTAAACCAGCAGTTAATCGTCTTTTCATCAACAAATCAACAAGTCTTCAAGAGACTTTGGTATTGTCTCACGTGAGAATCTGGGTGCTACATGGTTGACTCATAATCCCATGTAGCCGGTCCCTCCTTCACTTTGTGGTTTATTTTCAATAAATCAGTTGATTATTAATTGATCAAATTAGGGTTTTTGAGTCCAAGGTTCATAATTCCAGATTCAAACGCTAATAATTTTACATTGATCTCATGATGAATTTTTTTTATTATTATACTTGGTTCAGTTGCCAGTATTCTGATTTAATACTTTATTTGGTCATGCTACCAATAATTCATCAAATGAGCAACATTTGCTCATATGAACAATATCTGCTCAAACCAACGAATATTGGTTCAACTATCAATATTCAACAATTCATCAAACGAGCAACATTCGCTCAGATGAACAATATTTTTCAAAAGAGACCGATGAATATTGGTTCAACTATCAATATTCAGTAATTCACCAAACAAACAATATTTGCTCAAATGAACAACATTTTCCTACATCAAGGAATATTGGTTCAACTATCAATATTCAACGACTCATCAAATGGACAATATGTGTTCACTTTAGCTATCAACATTTATTCGATAATTATACCACTGTCTCAACAGACATGTTCAATCCATGAGTATCAGAACATTTTCAAATCACGTTTGAATCAACAATACAAGGATTCATCGTCCCATGAAGTCAGCAACTGACTAACTAAATACACATCTTCCTTGCAGAATACACAATCACACGAGACATCAATCATGTTACATGGGGGGATATTAACTAGGGTTTTGGTCTGGCGGTCTACGACACGTGTGTTCATACACACGATGAGAATGTGAGCAAATCGTGCAATCAGTTGGAGGATTTAACAAAGTAGTGGATGGAAAATCAACCAAGTCTCCGCATGTTGAGAAACTGGTTTTAACACGATTTCCACTTCTCTACTTCTTGATTCCATCAACTGTCAGACTTCATGGGATTATGGTGTTTACAATTCTAGCAATATAAATAAGTCTCTGAATCATGATTGAAAAAAGGACAATCTCACGTCAAACAGACAACACGAGATTAACAACTCAACATCTGAGAAATTACTCTCAACAGAGCAAATTCAATCATTCAGAACTTATCTTATTTCAGAATACACAACACACCTACAATCTCTGATCACCATTGATCTCACACATCTCTCAGCTTCCCTCCTACATATCGACCCATCCTTTCTTGTGACCGAATTTACTCTGGAACGGCCACTGTCTTGGTTTAGGCCAGAGTACTACATATTGATCTCTCGAATTCAAAGCACTCCCTTCTTGCAGTGCATCTGTGTGAGGTTTAACAGTTCGCTCGGTTCAAGGAGTTTCCTACGCACGGTCGTCTCCTCAATTTCGTAAAACCAGCAACTCATTTTTCCCCATCTACACCTGTGATATTTCAATTATATAACAAAATATAATGCTGAAAAGAAATAACACAGACACCAGAATTTTATTAACGAGGAAAACCGCAAATGCAGAAAAATCGCGGGACCTGGTCCAATTTTGAACAACATACTGTATTAAGCCGCTACACACGCTAGCCTACTACCAATGAACTTCAGTCTGGACTGTAGTTGAACACTAATCAATCTCACACTGATTCAAGGTACAGTTGCGCTCCTTACATCTCTAATCCCAGCAGGATACTATGCACTTGATTCCCTTAGTTGATCTCACCCACAACCAAGAGTTCTACGGCCTAAAGTCGAAGACTTGATAAATAAAATTTGTTTCACACAATTTTTTTTTCTGGAATACATAAATCTGTCACCCACAGAAATACCTACGAGTTTTGTTCCGTCTTTTGATAAATCAAGGTGCACATGAACTAATTGATAAACTGGATTTTTATTCCCGAAGAATGGCCTAGTATTATCAATCACCACACAATAATCTTAACGTATGGTCGCAAAACAAGATATTGTGGATTCACAAACGATGAGACGAAGATGTTTGTGACAAATTTTTATCTTGCCTATCGGAGAATAAATCTCGAACCAATATTAGGGAAGATAGTATTCAATATGATAGAAACAACAAGATCACACAACTACGGAGAAAATAGTTGGGTCTAGCTTCACAATCCCAATGAAGTCTTTAAGTTGTTAACCTACAGGGTTTCGTGAAAAACCTAAGTTAAAGGAGAATCGAATTTAGCTTATACAACTAGTATCACATAGGAGGTATGGATATTAGGTTTCCCAGTTGCTATAGTTCTTCTTTATATAGTTTTCAAATCAGGGTTTGCAATCTAAGTTACCTTGGTAAAAAAGAATTCAATATTCACCGTTAGATGCAAACCTAATTAGATTCAAGCTAATATCTTTCAACCGTTAGATCGAACTTAGCTTGTTATACACAAATAAAATGTACCCTCATTTAGGTTTATGTAACCATACCCAAACGTGTACACCATGTTGGCTCAACCGCAGTTAACCAAGGTTAGCTATATGAACACTTTTACATCAATCTTATTCATCTTAACTAAAAATACTTCAAATGACTCAAACGAAACTAGTTAAAGAGTTATTCAATTGATATATTCTCATAGAAGTATACAGGAACACAATTGAAGCAAAATCGCTTTGATTCACTAGAATCAATTCTTGAACATTATAGCCACGGTTTGCAAATAATGCATTCCTTAATCTATAAAAGTATTAGTTCAGTCACAAACCGATTTTAGAACTTTAGTTACTCAAGTATGCAAACGGGACACATACTTAAGCAGTCGATCTGAGTTTGGGTTCGCCGGTATGCAAACGGGCATTGCGTATACCTTAGTACAATTCCAGATCCAGGAGAAATTCCCGGACCTATACCTTATGCGAGTATGCGTACCGGTATGTGTACTTGGTACACGGAATTTCACAACTACAAGTATGCATACGGGTATGCATACTCTAGTTGCGGTCATGGATCACATACATGCAAGAATTAATACTATGTTTATAATCTAATAGTTCTAAACTCTATTTAAATCATTGAAACTTTCTTAGAGGATGACAATAGACATTTCACACACAATTCGCATCAAAGCAATTTTCAAGTTATTGAAATAATCATAACGAGACATTCCAAGTCTACACCAAATTATTGTATCACACAAACCATGTAAGATGTTACTCGACGATTTTCACATGATCATCTTTTGACTTTCGTCAAGAATATAAGATGAACTTGGTTGAAGCGAAATCTTACCAACACATATTTCGATAAATATGTAAGCGAGTAAATCTCAGCTCGAAATCTCAAATGTGTATAATCAAAAACTATCGTAATACGACTTTTGTCTCAATATAGGAGATAGAGTAGAAATAGACTTTCCAAGTGATAGATGAGTATTAGTCTCCACATACCTTTTGTTGATGAAGTTCCACAAGCTCGCCTTAGTAGTTCTTCTTCCTCAATTGATGAACGTCGTGAAGTCTAACGCTCAACTACACAATCTATCTTAGTCCGAGATATTACTTTAAGTAGACTAGAAATCAAGACTTATAGTTTTGATCACTAACATTGACAAACAAGCTTGAGATAGCAACGCTTGCGATTTCGACCGAGCAATGCCATAACAATCTCCCCCTTTGTCAATTTTAGTGACAAAACTATCAATACATATGGATTAAAAAATAAATAAACTTTGTAGCTTCTCATCCAAATGCTTGATCTCCTTGGTTCTTCAACATTACTCAAAATGTTAGTCACTTCCAAGTACTCCAATTATTCCAAATGTGTTCATTTCCGCATTATTGTTGTTGAAGATCCGTAGCAATAACAATGAGAAAACAGTTGCTCTCAATCATTTTTATACCGCGTCATAGTATCATTATACAACATCAAAGTTCAATTGTATCATAACTTTGACAACAATACTATAGTGATATGTATCACTCCCCCTTAGCCAATACTTCATCTCACATGAAAACCACTCCCCCCTTACATAATGATCCGTAAACCATATGTATTTGTAGTGTGAACTACACATTAATTCTCCCCCTTTTTGTCAATAAAAATTGGCAAAGGTACGAAAACTAGTGGGATTCTAATGAAATTTCCATAGAGATACTTCATGACCAAAAGAGAACAACATATCAACTTGTTTAGATGCAATCGTATAGGCGAAACTAAATGCATTCATCAAGGAGTTTATAAAGCATCAAGAGCGGTTATAAATTTACAAGAAAAAAAGGATTTCTTTGGACATTAAAAAATCACATGAAACATGAATTTGTATCCAAAAATCTCAATTGAATTAACCATAAGGAAAATGATCAATTCCATTGGCCATGATCAACATAAGAGAACTTACAGAGAAACACAGTACATACACAAAGATGTGGATCAGGGAAAGATCAATACTGGGAAATAATCAAAGATTCAATCTATTTTTCATCACTATTTGCACAATGACATATAATAGACATAGTCCTTGTAAAAAAAGTGCATCATTTCTTCCATCAATATTTGCATAATGACATAAAAGGCTTAACTTTTGTTTGTCAAAATTTCATTCCATCTTTTATCAATACTTTCATATCGACATCTAATAGAGTTAACTTTTGATCAAATATGGGATAATCAAGGTTCACGGACGCAAACACACGTATCCCATAACAAGTTGCAATATATATAACCATAAAGATTAATACTGCAAAAATAATCTTTGCCCTTAGAAGGTAGAATCACGGATTTACACCAAGAATAGCTACCAAAGGCGTATAAAAATATTTTCTTAACAAAGAAGAACATACAAAGTCAATAACGACCATGCACCATAGTTCACAAAATATGATTGTCAACATTCAAGAATCCCATAGTAATTCGTACTACTGCGCATTCTTGAACTTCCTTCTTTGAGATTCACCAACAACATTCTCATATCCATTTTTAAGAGAATTCCAAAGAAGAATAGAATGCAAAAAGAATGAGGTCATTCCGAGTTTGTACGAAGAAGTTACGGCCAAATGAAGTTTACCAAATATCGACGTCTACAGGCCAGTATGCATACCGGTTTGCAAATTAATTTTCGTGACCTGGAGCCGTATGCAAACGGGTATGCGTACTAAAATCCCTGGATTTTGATTTTAAATGATGGTATGCATACCTGGTATGTGTACCATGAAGTCCAAACATCCCGAACTACTATTTTCAAACCTAAACATTTAATAACCTTAAACACATATCAAGTTAGGTAGAAATGAACGATAAGAAAGGTACATGGATCATTATAAGTACTCTAAGCAAATAATTATGTAGGACCGGAATATCGCCACAATGATATTCTCGCGATGGAAACGACACTTCTACGAGAAACCCAAACATTTCTACAAGTATTAACAACACTTTGACGAGAACGTCGCAAGCTTCTTCAACAACATTTGGCGAGTGTCGCAAAAGTGTGATATAACGGTTAACGATTAAAGATATATGAAGAATAAGTCTACTTCACGATGGTTATAAATTTGGCGATGGTGAAGACTAAAGTTATGGCGATGAGATCGCAGAGTAGATCCGAATTAAGGGGAAATCTTAGCTGTCTTCCACTATGTATTTTCCTATATAAAGGGTTCGACTAAATCCAGAAGAGGATGATGTACTTTTATAAGCTGAGAGAATTCTGAGGAGAGAGAAACTCCAGAAAGAAAGTTGTACTTCTGAGTTTTGATATTTCTTGTAAATCTTCCTGAAAGTGAATTAATAAAAGTGTTGTTGTTCATCCATAATTATGACTTAGTTTTCATAGATTCTTGACAAGGGTGTAGTGTGGTAAATCTTGCAACTACATTTTAGCGCCCGAAACAGGGATTGAATTAACGAAAATAGAAGAAAAAGCGAAGAAGAAAATGAAAATTATTCAAGATTAAGGAAATCATTAAGTAAATCGGTGAGAAAATTGAAGGAAGAATGATCAGAATCAAAAAGGATTGTAGAAAATTGAAAGGTGATGTAATAACAAAAGAAATGATTGATAGGTTTCATGAAAATATCAAGGGAAGGATACATAAACGAGATTTTGAAGGAAGGAAGATTGTGACAGTGGAGAAGGTATCATCATTGAAAGATTGGGAAAAACAAGAAATCACATTTATAGCAGCAGAAATACCGTGAAGAAGATTTAAGTCATACATCTCATGGTGGTCACAATAACCACTATACCAATGAGAAAGAAGAAATCGATAAAATCTGAAGAAGAATGGGCTATGAATAGAACTTTAGTAGACATGATATTTTATCATACCTTCAAGAAGATGGGATATAAGGATGAAGAAATGTCTCATTCAACATATTATGTTCATGGCTTTGGAAAGTCTATAACAAAACCTAAAGGCGAGATAATGGTACGAATTCCACTAGGAGAAATTTGTAGTTGCAGGAAATCCTACAACTACACCCTCAGTAGAATTTGTAAAACTTTAAAATTT
>JAJJWX010001710.1:0-22092 GCA_023529315.1 Papaver bracteatum | reverse complement strand
AGAGGCAAATTTCACGTGTTACACGTTAAAACTGTATTCAGTTGATGTAAATATTTGTTGAAAGAATTTTTTTTTACTCCCTCCATTCCACTTTAGATTATTGTAAAAGGAGGAGAGAAGAAGCCACAGAGTAAAGGGAAAGAGAGGTTTCTCATTCACGTATATTTGTTTACAAAGGTTTGGTTATTTATTTATAGAGTTTATAGACTTGGTGTCCAATGGGAGTCCACTAAAGTGGGCATTTACATGATAAATTGCCGTTTATAACACTCTTCCTAGATGACCACTGTATTTAAGTAATTGCCTCGTTAAAACCTTTGTTTGGAAAATCCTAAGAGCAACCAGTCATCATCGACTAAAACCAAATATTTGGTCGAGAATTGAAAAGCTACGGAGAGGAGTAAAGAGCAAATACTAGAGTAAAACCAAAAACCAAACTATATTTGGTCTTCGGAACTATATTTGGTCTTTGGTTTGGTTTTGGTCTGGCGTAGATTAAAGTTGCGCCTGATGATGGGGCGCAGATTAAAGTTACGCCCGATCATTCAAAGTTATGCCTGAATTAAAAAAAAAAAAGAAGTTGCGCCTGACCAAATTTTAGTAAGCCACCGTAGCGTAACACCACGTACTAAACCAAGTTTTTTTTCGTGATTGCAGTTGCTCTAAAGGGACAAAACCTGATCAAAGGAAAAAGAGTACAATTATGAGAAAACTTATAAAAGAGTTGGACATGCATCTGTTGCCTCGTTAAAAAACCTTGCGAAGGAAACCAGTGGGACAAAACCTTGACGAAAGAAAAGGAGTACAACGTGGTAGTCCAGTAAAATACCTTTTACTATGATGCTCCCCTGTTAAGTACTTCAGTTAAATCTTGGCAAATCTTCGAGTCTGACACTTCCCAATTTCGATGAATGAATTTCTTGAATGCTGGAGATAACAATGCTTTCATGTGAAATTTGTCAGTTGATGAAGTCTTCTTTTGTGTTAGTCTTCTAATGGTAGTGTTCTCGAGTCTTCATGCTTCTTTAAATACATTGAGTACTTTCTTCTTGGATTGCTAGCTTCTTCGAAGATGATTTGCATAAGTAGTTGATGTAATTTCTTCAACAAAATGTCAATATGAAGTTACACTTGCATAGGTGAACAAAAGTTGTGATCATACCTTATATGGATTAGAATAATATCCAAATTCATAGGAGATTGTTATGTTGATGTGGTCTAACAAAATGACCTACTAAATGGTGGGAATCCACCAAATAACCGAAATTAATACAACTCCCCATTGGATGACAAACATGTTGAATTTAATTGCCTCACTAAAACCTTGCCAATAAAACCCAATGGGAAAAAAAATTGGACAAAGGAAAAAGAGAACAAATATCAACATATTTGAAAGAAAATTGAATGTCAACGAGATGTTGCCTCGTTAAAACCTTGTCAGGAAAACCACATGGGACAAAACCTGAAACAAAGGAAAAAAAGTACAACTTTTGACATAAATATGGATGCTAATCCAACTATATGGGTTTTACAGAAGACAAGCATCAAAATAATAACTCCAGTCTGTCTCAAAGAAGAGTTTAAGCTAGCATAAATGTAACTGCAGATTTCAGAAAAAAAAAAGAAAAAAGAATGTATGTTGCTAAAGCGTAGTTTTTTGTGTTTTTAAGGACTCCTCAAGAGACCCATAAAGTTGACACCATAAACTAATTAATCCGGCTTCTTGGTTTTATACCAAATTCGAAAAACACATAGAGGATTTTGTTCAACCTGACGTAATCGAGTCAGGTGGCTGCCATAATATAATATGAATCCTACGAGGATAACAAATTTGAATATGTTCCCAACCACATTTTTTGTGCAAATGCAATACAAGGCCTTCAAGGACTACCACGCCAAATGCATCATGTATGGAGAACCAAAATTTATTGAATCAATCTTAGGGTCTGAGAAAAAATTGAACCCTCAAATCGTTTTTACAACGAGAAATTTCTCGTATAAGACAACGAGGAAATTTCTCGTATAAGACGCAATATGACTACTACACCAACTTGTAATTAATAGGCTTAGAAATTTTAAGGTGTTAAGTCTTGTATCCGAAATTGCGTTAATTGAGAAATTAATCAGAAAATGGGTTATTTTACCATGAAAGTTCTTTCCCGGTTCAGATGGATGGGTAAACTCTTGTCCTGTGTTAAACGGACAGAGAATGATTAAATCATGAAACATACCTTTATACCCTTATTAGTTTTCTCCTTCACAACTTCGTTATCTTCTCCATTTCCACCATTAGCATCAAAAAACCATCGAAACCAAATCTATTCTTCTCTTTATCCACCAACACCACCACTCTAGTTCCTAAGAGTTACCACCGGCACCACCTTCGCAAACTTTCCTCACTATTACAATCACGATAGTCAACAATTCCTATACCACTATCATCGTTTTCAATAAATTTAAAAACCTAATCTCCATCTATTATCTTCATTTGGTTCTCGAATTGCTGATTAGAGTTTTAAATTGATTGATCCGTGATTTTGTTTGAATTGAAAACACCTCCACTGACATAGAACTCCACCACCATATAATCTTTTTAATGCCCTAATTTCGTTAAAGTTTCTCAATTCCATCATCATATCATAAGTTCAGGAAGCTAAATTAGGTTTTAAATCCGTCAATTCACAAAATGGGAACTCGAAAATATGGATTGGTTCTTGATAATCCTTGAACACGTAAGTCTCCTAACCCTAATTTTATTTTTATTTCTATTTTCTGAATGACTTGCATTAACCTGTGTAACATCTAGGTTAAAAATGATTAAATTTTGTTTGGATTAGACTTGTTTCATCTTGGTTTAAGTTTTTTAAAATCCAGTTTAAAATTCATTGAACTTGGTTTGGATGAAACTAGTTTCATCTATGTTAAGCTTATGTAAAATCTAGTTTGAAATTTATTGAATTTGGTTTGTACGAAACTGGTTTCATCTCATTTCTGATTGAGCTGAAATTGTTTTCATGAAAGTTTAAACACAGATGAAACTGGTTTTTTTGGGTTGTATTTGGTGGGAAGGATGAAATCAGTTTCATCTAGTTTACACATTTATATACCTTAATTTGCGTCAGAATACTCAGGGTGAAACCAATTTTATCTAGTTATAGACTGTATATAACTGTATTTTCGTCAAAATATGTAGGATGAAACAGTTTCATATAGTTTACATATTGATATAACTTAATTTTTGTTAAAATACTCAGGATGAAACAAATTTCATCTAGTTGTACACTTTGCTATAAGTATATAACTGTATTTTTGTCAAAATATGCAGGATGAAACCAGTTTCATATAGTTTACATATTGATATAACTTAATTTTTATTTGAATACTCAGGATGAAACCAATTTCATCTAGTTGTAGACCGTGATATAACTGTAATTTCATCAAAATATGCATTATGAAACCAATTTCATCTAGTTGTAGACTATGATATATAACTGTATTTTTATCGGAATATGCAGGATGAAATCAGTTTCATCTAGTTTTAAACTTTGATATACCTGGATTTACGTCACAATATGTACGATGAAACTAGGTACATCCTGCAAATGAACTAATTAGTGCGCCAATACAACTTCTTGAACAACGCTTAATTGGGGGACCCAAAAAATAATTAGGGGCCTCACACTAAAAGACAAAAAAGGTCACCCAAACTTAATTTCAATACCTCGTATCCAAATATTTTAGGTAATGGATAATCTACCCTTATGTAATTAGTGATAATTTTACTTAATTAGTGTTAATCTTACTTAATTGATTTTAACCTTTTTTTTCTTCAAATTTTCTGTTTGCATTTTTTTTTGGCCCAGACTTGTATGAAAAGTCGTCAGGGAACTAAAGTGTTTCAATGACGACTTTTAACAGTCGTTAAAGTTTCAAAAACGACCCTCAAGAGTCGTGTTTAAAATTGTTTCTTGACGACTCTGAACAGTCATTAATGCTTATAAAAGAGTCGTTATCTTCTTTCCGCCATTAATGACTCTTCGAAGAAGATAACGACTCTTTTATAAGCATTAACGACTGTTTAGGGTCGTCAAGAAACAATGATGACTCATGAGGGTCGTTTTTGAAACAGTAACGACTCTTGAGGGTCGTTTTTGTAACACTTCAACACCATGACGACTCTACCAAATTTGGTGACGATCCTTCCATTTTTTTGGATAGAGATATAGTTTTTGGTCATAAAGAGTCGCTAGTGTATAAAAACGGGTCGTCAAACGCAGAAAAAAGGTTGTTATCTCTTACACCTTAGACATTAACGATTTTTCATAAAAATAACATGCAGATGAAAAATCGTTAGGGTATATAACTACCGAGGTTGACGACCCTTATTTTTCAGTTGTGATGGATAGTCGAGGGAGAGGGGACTGATTATTTTTTTGGGTTTGAAAATGAAAATGAGTTGGGATTTAGAGTTAAGGGTTAACAGAATTTTAAGTTTTAGGTTTAGTGAAGGGTAAAAGAGTATTTTCACTATATTTTGGGGTGGGAATAAAATGGCTAAGGCCCCTAATTATTTTCTAGGGTCCCTAATTATGCCCTGCTCTTGAAAGCACTACATGAAAAGATTCATAATATTGTATTAGATTAGTTGTAGGTAATATATAAATGAATGATTAAAATCTGCTTCTCTACTAGATCCACGAGATAATTGTGGTGATGTAAATTGTTTAGATAGCAACTGCTTGTGGTATGGATTGTTGAGATGGATGGTGGTTCTTTAGAGAAATAAATTGGTGTATTTCGTGTAGAAGTTACTGATGTTGTAGGAACCGAAGTAATTGTGGTCGTGGAAGTAGGTGAACTGTTGTACTCTCCTTCTTTGTAGCATTACCTAGCTATCATAGATAGCTCTCAGCCTCTATCTCTTTAACTTTCTTTCTCATTTATACCATTTGGTCCATTTTCTTGTGGCGGAGAAAGAAGGAATCTTAAGGAGAAAGAAAGAATAGAGCTGTATCTTTTGAAGGCAAGAGCTGTTAAATTTGTTCTGTTGTCTGCTAAACAAGGTATGTCATGTTTTAGCTTTTAGATACATAATTACTGTGTTCATAACTAAATTCTGGCTCTTGGGATCTTTTGTTAGGCTAGTTAATCATCATTTCCTTTCTTTGCTTTCCTTTTTTTCTGTATACAGTGTACATTGCAGTAATAATATTATCATTATTAATAGGACGATGATGGTAATGGTGTTGAAATTGACTTGACATGTTTATGAATGAAGGGTTGGTGTATGTTGATTGATAATGTTCATGAATTCTTGATCAGAGTAGTGTAGGGGTGGAAATACTTATTGTATAGAGAAACCAACAGCTAGGGGTACATGAAGTTGATTCTATACATGCGTCATGCATATAATACAGTAGCTAGCTAGCCCAGCTATGTATCCAGTGACCAAGTGTTGCATGTGGGAATAGTACCAGGAAGTACTGCAGCTACGGCTTAGAAAAGCACATCACACATTTTATTCGGTAATGTGTAGATAAAATGATGGTATCTAATTAATTTATGATTGTCAATTATTGTTTAATTATTTGGTAATGTGCAGGAGCTAGAATTTTACATGAAGAAGATTTGATTAATTAGAGAGAGAGAGCAGGATATGGTTGTATTTGAAAGAGAACGTGAGTTGCATGTTTATTTTCACAAGTAGTAGATTAATAGTATGCTTAAAGGACAATTTAAGCTAAAATATATAGCTTATTTACATTTTTCTGGGCTGATTACCCAAAATGGTTAATAGAAAAATAACTTTTTTTATGAATGCGCAGTTGGGGGATACTAAATCTTATTGGTGGATAGAGAAAAAAGACAAAAATGGGATCCAAATAGTAAAGTGAGGTTATCCCATATCCATGGACTTTTGATAATACCTAATCTACCCTTACTAATCTTGTTTAATGACTAATTATAATTAGTTAAGTTATTTGATTAGTTTGAAAGTGACTTATAAAAATCATTACCGTTTGGGTGAGATTAGAAATATGAGTGTTGGGTTCAAAATTTTTGGTAACTATGAGTGACCATAGTGACCAAAGATATATATCTGAGTCTTCACGCCAGTAACAAACAAGTATTTTATGTTAAATCCTTCCCAATTAAAAATCTGGCTTTAGCGTGGCTGCACCTGGAAAACTCAATACCATGTCGGAACAACATTAAATACCATGCCGGAACAATATAAACCGGCATGGTATTCATAATTTTTTCAATGCCGATGCACTGTATCCCATTGTTTTATTAAATTCCACTATGCCGGTATTGGTTAAAAAGTATACAGAAAACTAGTATATTTGTATACGGTTCCGGCATAATTAATTTTTTATCAGTCTTGAGCACCCTACGCAGTTTGCTTTGTTGGTAGTTCATCAATGCCAGCATTTCCTATGAATTGAACATCCTTGTATTAGCATTTCTCGTCTTATTTTTGTATTTAAATCTTTCTCCAACCCCCATTTTTTTTCAATATGTCAACACCTCCAACAGGGTGAGAATTTGTATCGACCGTCTAAGACATCCCGTAACTCAGTTTCCTCTAGGGTTTCAGTTTTAAGATATTCCTTTTGTATTCCTATTCTATATAATAAATACCCTCAAGGATAACGTTTATATAATGTCCCTCTACTAACACAACAAGGAAATATACATGAGAGAATTTACAGCAAGAAAAATAACGGCAGCTACAAATACAATGGGGAAAATGGGTTGTATGGTAAGAAAAGGGAACAAATCATCTTAGAAGACGATGTTATGTTCGAGATATTTCTTCGTATTCCTTTGAAAGAATTATTCAAATACAGGTTGGTTTCTAAATAATGGCTTTAAATACTTTCTAATCCCATATTCATTAGTAGTTGGATGAAAACATCAGTTTTACTTTTTACCCAATCCACCAAGTTATACGGTTGTAGTCTTAGCGGGTTTAATTTGTGAGGCGTCAACGTCGTGTTCTTCCATTAGTAGTAGTTTCAAAGTTGTTTGTTCCCACTGGTGGCGAGCTTTGCTATGCATTCACATGAATTGTAGAGAGTTAATATGGCAGTGGCCGGCTTCTGTTACTGTAGGTATAAGCAGTTGTTTATGGGTGAAAACTATCTCTGCTGGTTTTGGTAATTTTGGGGTGTGTGGATGAGAAATGAGTTTAAACCTTAAACAAATGCACTGCACGGGAGTGCTTTTGATTCAAGAGATCAATCTATACAACTCTGGCCTAAACTAAGAAATGGCCGTTCCAGACTTGCTTCGGTCACAAAGTGAAGGAGATGGGGCTGATCTTAGGGAGGGAAGCAAAGAAGGTGTTGGGATTAAGAAGGTGTTGGCTGTTTATGACTTGTATCATAATATCGAACTGTCTTGCAATAATGTAAGCAATCAGCTCTGGTGTTTTCTGGATACGAATGACAATACTTGGTTTTTTGTGCTTGTCTCACTTTTTGAAAATAGGGAGGAGAACCTATTTATACAAGTCATAGAGCTTAACCCTCGTCTCTCGTGGGAAGTGGAGGAAGTAGAGTGATGGAGGAGTGGGGTCGTGTTGGTGATTGCACGATCACATCTCAACCCGCTTCTCTCATCTTCGCTAACTGTCCATGCTTTCCTGACACATTCTTGTGATGGCGCGTTGCACGCTGTATACTGCCAGACCAACACCCCAGTAAGTATCCCCCAGTTTGTGACTTGCTTGATGTCTCGATTGTGGATCGTGGGACCCACAAAAGGTAGCATACAGTGCTATGTTAAATAACTAAGTTATTTGCGAAATCGATATTTATGAAATATCGTGTGTATTCTATGCGTGTAATGCATCGAATATACTCAACATGTATGAAGCGTCGATGATTTAAGGCTTAACGGAGTAGATCGCGGATTAAGCATTTTAAAACAGATGCATGCCTAGCCATCTTCGAATGACCGTTTGGAGGCTGCGCAAGCAAGCTATCCCTTGGCCGATCATTCCATGTGGTAGAGCGACAGAGATGGTAATCACCATGACACCTTATTGACCGTTTAACTCCTAGTCTGGGCTGCCCAACCAAGCTGGTAGAGTTGGACGGACGAGATGATCCATGACGCATCTGCGACCGTTGATTAGGGTTTTGAAGAGGTGTGCAAGCATCACTCTTCAGCTTGGTCGAAATAAAGCATGGTAGTGTTTTAGGCAAGACCGACCAGGCATGTGTGTAGATGACATGCTGGTGTACACGTCTGTACCTCACTGTCCCATGATGTTGCGATCTAGGCCATTCAATTTGACCGGCAAAGAGGAGCGGTTGAGATTGATTTGCAACAGAAATACCATGCCGCAAAGGAATTGGAAGCCGCGCATCATGTCCACTTTAGGCGCGCATTTCGAGACATCCGACCATGGTTGGCTTTGGACGGTCGGTCATCCGTGTAGATGGGCCCACAGTGATCGTGTTGACATGCTCGGGACCATTTAAGTCTACATATACACCCTTCATCCAAGCTTGTGAAGATGGACGCTTGTGATCGATTAGCGACACATGTAACATGCCGCAAACCCAAATTAGGGTTTTTGGATCGGTTGTGCGTGTGCAACTTCGACCGATCGGTTTTGCAAGCTAGACTCCTCCCTTGAGGAGGCCGATCGTGTGGGGCCCACATTGGGCCGACGATGAGCATGTGTGTACTTTCTCAACGATCTTGGGTGGGATCTAAGCCATCCAACCATGCTTACAAAGTTGGATGGTCGTGATCAATATGCGACAGTGATGCAGCGCCGCAAACCCTAATTAGGGTTTCAAAACAGCCACGCACACACGACTTCCACCAAACGGTTTGGAAAGTCGCGCTCCATTTTTGGAGGGAAGGATTATGTGGGACCCATATTGGTTCAGTGGTGAACACGCTGGTACTTGTCCCATGGTCATGGGTTTGATCTAAGCCGTCCAAACATGCCGGTGAAGTTGGAAGGTTGTGATCAAACTGCGACATATATGAAGTTCCGTGACCCTTTAAATCATCACATTTTGGGCAATTGTTTTATTACCCAAGGCTTGCTCATGAGAAGGTTGGTCAGGTAAGTTGGAAGAGGGCCCGCCGGTGTGCAGGACAAGCTTGCCCGACCGGTCATGGGATAATCCACGCCGGCGAAGTTGGACGGTGGTGGCTATTTTGAGACTGCCGTTGGGGGTCTTTGCTCGTACGAGCTTCCTCCAAGCTTCTTCACGACCATCCTTTTCATGATGGCGTTTGGTGGATTTTGAGAGGCATGATATTCATTCGACCGGCTAGGACAAAAACGGGCCCGCTGGTGGTCATTGCGGTGATAGCCTTCTCCTGCTAGGGTTCGTCTAGGCTGGTTAAATCTTGCGGCCAACTTGCGTGGTCGTGATTGTTTCTGAGACTGATATGGACAGTTCAGATTCAAATATGCTCAATCGGGCTAGCATAACACACCGAGGGATGATTCTCTTTATTAGATAATGATGTAGCCTGTACGAGTATATCGTGCATGCCTCACTATTGACACTTGGATATTCATGTTACTCTGCTGAGAGTAACAATCAGTCATCATGCCGCACCAATAATGAGAGTTCTGCTGAGAACAGCACAGGAAATACGAGGCTAGGCATGCATTAATTAATAATGCTATAAATCACAGAATACCGAGATTGTTTCTACATGCTCCATTCTGGATGAATTTTGTGTATTTATCGAATTTCTTCAAATAAATAGAACGAGAGGATTTATGCGCTCATCTTTTTTTAAATGGCCTTACCCTTTGCAGGATGTTGGCATAAAAATTGGTTTTACAATTTTAGCCCTGAACTAAAATCCACCATCAACATTAAGTCCCATGCCTAGCACACAATGGTTGCATATTTTGTGGGGTAGGCATTAGATGGTGACAAATAAAGATAAAAACTTTTGAGACAAAGTTTAGATGTTACCAGGAGAGACAGGTCGTCCTGTCCTTGGAGCATGTAACGTTCAAGAGGCGTCCAGGTGAGCATTCCCCTAGCATGATATCGGTCTTGACTGCTTCGATCGACCTTTCTATGCCTGCTTCAATCGAGAGCCTGCTTCGTGCTTGCTCCACTCGAATGTCGGTCTTGCCTGCTTCGATCGACCTTGCTACGCATGCTTCTTTCGAGAGCCTGCTTCGTGCATGCTCCGCTCGAATATCGGTCTTTCCTGCTTCGATGGACCTTGCTATGCCTGATTTGGTCGAGAGCCTGCTTCGCTCAAACGTGGGACCTACTGCATGTTTGCTTTGCTCAAAAATGAACCTTGTGTGCTCAAATGTGGATGCGGGTCCTGTAGAGAGCGTTGAAGCATCTTCTGAAGTGAGCAGGTCCCAGAGAGTGTTGAAGTGTTGGAGCTGAAACGCCTAGCTTCGGGAGAGAGCTTTGGGCGATCCTGGCAGGAGGGATCCTTTGCGGCTTCTACTGGAGGGAGCGTTGAAGCGGCTTCTTATGAAGGGAGTATTGAAGCGGATCCTGCCGGTGAGAGTGTTGAAGTTTCTTCTTCTTCAGTTTGGTTTCCCATTGCGAATTACATGCTTCTTGATTGACCATCTCTCTTGTGTTGAAGAAGTTCTTTACTGACAACGAAGTAATTTCATGCTGAGCCTCAGTCCCCAAGCGTGGTCTACGTGGCTCTATCTTGTATGATTGATGGGTCTTTTGTACGTAGTGGTCGTTAATATGGTGAAGCTCTGATGGTATCAATCAACAAGCAACAACGGTTCTTGGCAGCAGTTGTGATCAGAAGAGACTGGCAGGGAGAGGCATGGTGGCAACTTGCACGAAATTGGCACTCTTCATACAATGGTAAAGATAAGCTGGAACCGATGGATTTCTTGGTGTTTCTTCATGGAATAGAGAAGAGAGAGAAAGTCCCCTGCCCGTGAGTATCCAGAGCTCTCAACTTTATAGATGGTGCCACGTTAGGTTCGCGAGGCCGTGTTTACGTCTGCTCTCTTGAGTATATCCTCGTCTTTGGCCATCTTGGAATCATAATGATAGGGTGCTTGCATCTCTCTAAATTCACCATATTTGAGATGGGCAGTGGTAAGCAGTCCCCAGTCATACTGCTTTGATAACACAACTACTTCTCCTACGGGAGACAGATTCTGAAAGCGTCTCTCATTGACGTAGTTACCGTCGATCCAGATATGAAATATCTTGGACGTTGTTTCACCATTGTGGCCATCATGCATATGGTACTGGAGTTTGAATATTTTGTACCTGCAGGATATTGTATCTCGGTGGTCTTCCTCTTCGTTGCCAAAACCGCTTCTGGTAAGGTCAAGCTTCCATTGCATGTTGGTGATATGTATGTTTCCACAAACATCATGAGGCTCTTTATGACGGGCATGCTTGTTCTTTGTAGCAGGGCAGGTGAAGTTGCAACCTAAGCTTTTAGCAGCTTCACGGAGTTCAGAGGGTGTCTGAAAGCACATGCTCTTTGACAAAGCACGATTGACATGTACCATCCTATTGATGCACAATTACACCACTTGTTGTTCAGTCACATTTGGATTGTGACCCTTCAGTGCCTGAATTCGGGACCTCTTGACATAATCATTTGGATGTTCAGTGTTTTGCTGAAGCATTCCTCTTAAGTCTGATAGAGTGATTCACCCAAGCTGCAGATTCTTTCTCGACATGATGATGAGGACATCATGATATTCTTGAGGCTGCTCCCTTGAGATGTCGGCTTCAGTAGATTTGAAGATGTCTCGTGCTCGCTCACGTCCGGGCTTTCCCCTTCACAGTTTGTGGAGGTGGCATCGTTAGGATATCTTGGGTCTTGGATGGGTCCACTTTGATTCCCTCAGTAGTCACCTGAATCCCAAAAATTTGCTTGAATAAACGCCGCATTTCAAAGGATTCATCTTCAACTTGTATTCACGACACTCGGACACTTGAAGTAAGACTCCTGTGTGGACCACCCGAGCTTTTTATTTGAGTATTATATTATCCACGTAGTCTTGAACTTTCTCATGCATCATGTCGTGGAAGATTGTCGTCATAGCGCGTTGATACATTGCACCGGCATTTTTTAAACCAAATGGCATTACAGTATTTTAAAATTTCCGAGAGGAGTTTGAAAAGCTGTCTTACTCACATCATGCTCATACATCCTTATTTGATTGTAGCCGCTATATACATCCATGAAGGAGAACATGTCATGTCCGCTGGTGGCATTTACTAACATGTCGATGTTAGGTAGAGGAAAATCGCCTTTTGGGTAGTATCTGTTCAAGTCTCTGAAATCTTCGCAGCACCTGATCTGTTCGTTTTTATTTTTTACCGGAACTACATTAGCCAACTAGGTCGGATGATGGACGGGCTTAGTGAAGCCAGCAGCTAACAAATTCTGAATCTCAGTATTGATTTGCTCTTCTATCTCGTGCATGAATTGCCTCGGAGATTGCTTGATCGGCTTGGATCCAGTTATGACATGTAGATGATGGGTGACCAATTTTTCGTCTAGACCAGACATTTCTTCATACGTCCAAGCGAATATGTCTTGATATTCTTTGAGAAGTTGCACGAGCTCCGTGCGTTCATCCGTGGACAAGGTTGAGCTGATGGAGATAGGCCTGGGAGGTTTTCCATTCCTATATTAGCGATTTTGAATTTATTGGTCGTGGATCTGGTGCCGTCCTGCATCTGTCGTGGAGCATCCAATACCTCTTCTTATGGCTCTTCGTTGTTGTATCATTCCATTAGGCGGAGAGAATGGGTAGTAGTCTCCCCTGCTAATTGCTAATAGCGGCGTCGGTATACGGTCTTCCCTTTCTGATCATGGCTCGCCACAAAAGTTCGCTCCCTTTTAGTGTGAACATGGATTGCAGCTTCACCAGACGAAGAAGGATGTCATGTCGGCGAAGACGTATCGTGGAGCTTAGCCCTCAATGATGCAAGTCGGTCCTCCTCCTGGATTGATGCCCACGTGGAGAGTGGGATGCAATGAACCTTGTTTTATTCTTTCCGCGGAGCTTTCTTTGGCTCAAAAAACTCAACTCCACATATCGGTACGTAAGGAGACAATGACGCAGGAATACGAATGAACTCTTTATTCAACACAGTCTTCAGGCATTGGTGATACGTTGAAGGGACAATCCTATTGTCATGAAGCCACGGTCTCCCCAGTATCATGTGCTAGTCCGGTTCCTTTTATATGACATCAAATTTCACCTTTGACTGGACAGGTCCTACAGATAAATTTGGATTGACATACCCGTACGTGTTGGTTTGGTTTCCTTCAAAGTCTGTCACCATGGTAGGCTGCCACACCGCCTTGCTTGGGTAAACCTTGGCCATCCTGAGTGTCTTGAGGGTAATCACATTCGAAGACGCTCCTATGCCGATGAGGGCCCTCTTGAACTCCGAATCCATGATGCGTGAAGTAACATGTATGGCACGGTTGTGACATTCTTCCGCCATCATGTCTTCTTCTGTAAATGTAACGTTATCCACAGACATCTCCGATGCTTTGGTGGCTTCTGGATTCAAAGGAGTTAACTGTACATCCAAGGCTATCTGATTGATTGCAGCAAAAGTCTCTGTCCTCTGATTCTTCTAGAGGTGTAAAAGTTCGCACAAACTTTCCACTAGAGAAGCCGCTTCCTGGTCCACCGGCATATGATTCATAGTAAAACTGTTGACTTGAGGAGGATCGTTGTAAGGATCAGTCCCCAGTGTAGAAATCTTTGTGACATGGGAGCCTCTCATTTCTGATGTCATCTTGATGAGGATATCGAGTATGCCGTTTATCGTTTCTTTGATCAGGTCCATGCTCTTCGTGTGAATCTCCTGCACTCGTGCTAACTCGATCAATGTTGGGATTCTTCCGGTTACACCATTGGATACACCGTTGGGGAGAGGACATCTTCGTTGGAGATGCTTTGACCTAAATTTTAGATTGTTGGGGAAGTCCTAAGACCAACCATTCTGAAATCAGCCAAATAGAATTGGGTATTGAAGGAATTGATATTGCAACCGAGAGATTAATCTCCCACTGTGGTCGCCAATTGTTTATGGGTGAAACCTATCTCTGTTGGTTTTGGTAATTTTGGGGGTGTGTGGATGATAAATGAGTTTAAACCTTAAACAAATGCACTGCACGAGAGTACTTTTGATTCGAGAGATCAATCTATACAACTCTAGCCTAAACCAAGAAATGGTCGTTCCAGACTTGCTTCGGTCATAAAGTGAAGGAGATGGGGTTGATCTTAGGGAGGGAAGCGAAGAAGGTGTTAAGATTGAGAAGGTGTCGGCTGTTTATGACTTGTATCGGAATATCGAACTGGCTTGCAATAATGTAAGCAATCAGCTCTGGTGTTTTCTGGATACGAATGACAATACTTGGTTTTTTGTGCTTGTCTCTTTTTTTGAAAATAGGGAGGAGAACCTATTTATACAAGTCATAGAGCTTAACCCTCGTCTCTCGTGGGAAGTGGAGGAAGTGGAGTGATGGAGGAGTGGGGTCGTGTTGGTGATTGCACGATCACATCTCAACCCACTTCTCTCATCATCGCTAACCGTCCGTGCTTTCCTGACACGTTCTTGTGATGGCGCGTTGCACGCTGTAAACCGCCAGACCAATACCCCAGTAAGTATCCCCCAGTTTGTGACATGCTTGATGTCTCGATTGTGTGGATCGTGGGACCCACATAAGGTAGCATACGGTGCTATGTTAAATAACTAAGTTATTTGGGAAATTCATATTTATGAAATATCGTGTATATTCTATGTGTGTAATGCATCGAATATACTCAGCATGTATGAAGCATTGATGTTTTAAGGCTTAACGGAGTAGGTCGCAAATTAAACATTTTAAAACAGATGCATGCCTAGCCATCTTCGAATGACTGTTTGGAGGCTGCGCAAGCAAGCTATCCCTTGGACGATCATTCCATGTGGTAGAGTGACATATGGTAATCATCATGACACCTTATTGGCCGTTTAACTCCTAGCCTGGGATGACCAACCAAGTTGGTAGAGTTGGACGGGAGAGATGATCCACGACGCATCTGCGAACGTTGATTAGGGTTTTGAAGAGGTGTGCAAGCATCACTCTTCAGATTGGTCGAAACCAAGCATGGGTAGTGTTTTAGGCAAGACATATCAGGCATGCGTGTAGACGGAATGCCGATGTACACGTCCGTACATCACTGTCCCATGATGTTGCGATGTAGGCCATTCAATTTGACCGACAAAGAGGAGCAGTTGGGATTGATTTGAAACAGAAATACCATGCCGCAAAGGAATTGGAAGCCACACATCATGTCCACTTAGGAAGCGCATTTCGAGACGTCCATCCATGGTTGGCTTTGGCCGATCGGTCATGCGTGTAGATGGGCCCACAGTGATCGTGTTGACATGCTCGGGACCTTTTAAGTCTACATCTACACCCTTCATCCAAGCTTGCGAAGATGGACGCTCGTGATCGATTAGAGACACATGTAACATGCCGCAAACCCAAATTAGGTTTTTAGATCGGTTGTGCGTGTGCAACTTCGACCGATCGGTTTTGCAAGCTAGACTCCTCCCTTGAGGAGGCCGATAGTGTGGGGCCCACATTGCGACGGCGGTGAGCATGTGTGTACTTCCTCTACGATCTTGGGTGTGATCTAAGCCATCCAATCATGCTTGCGAAGTTGGATGGTCGTGATCAATCTGCGACAGTGATGCTGCGCCACAAACTCTAATTAGGGTTTCAAAACAGCCACGCACACACGACTTCCACCAAACGGTTTGGCTAGTCATGCTCCATTTTTGGAGGGGTCGATTATGTGAGACCCATATCGGTTCAGTGGTGAACACACTTGTAGTTTTCCCATGGTCTTGGGTTTGATCTAAGCCATCCAAACATGCCGGTGAAGTTGGAAGGTTGTGATCAAACTGCGACATATATAAAGTTCCGTGACCCTTTAAAGCATCACGTTTTCAGCAATCGTTTTATTACCCAAGGCTTGCTCGTGAGAAGGTCGTTTAGGTAAGTTGGAAGAGAGACCGCCAGTGTGCAGGATAAGCTTGTCCGACCGGTCATGGGATAATCCATGCCATCCAATCATGCTGGCGAAGTTGGACGGCGGTGGATATTTTGAGATTTCCGTTGGGGGTCTTTGCTTGTACGAGCTTCCTCCAAGATGCTTCACGACCATCCTTTTCAGGAAGGCGTTTGGTGGTTTTGAGAGGAATGATATTCATTCGACCGGCTAGGGCAAAAACGGGCCCGCTGGTAGTCATTGCGGTGATAGCCTTCTCCTGCTAGGGTTCGTCTAGGCTGGTTAAATCGTGCGGCCAACTTGCGTGGTTGTGATTATTTCTGAGACTGTTATGGACAGTTCAGATTCAAATATGCTTGATCGGGCTAGCATAACACACCGAGAGATGATTCTCTTTGTTAGAGAATGGTGTAGCCTGTACGGGTATTTCTTGCATGCCTCACTATTGACACTTGGATATTCATGTTACTCTGCTGAGAGTCACAATCAGTTATCATGCCGCACCAATAATGAGAGTTCTGCTGAGAACAACACAGGAAATACAAGGCTAGGCATGCATTAATTAATAATGCTATAAATTACAGAATACCGAGATTGTTGCTACATGCTCCATTTTGGATGAATTTTGTATCGTGAATACCGAGATTGTTGCTACATGCTCCATTCTGGATGAATTTTGTATCGTTTGTCAAATGTCCTTACCCTTTGCAGGATGTTGGCACAAAAATTGGTTTTACAATTTTAGCCCTGAACTAAAATCCACCATCAACAGCTGTAAGCTTCTTAATGTGTATGTCTTGCTACGAGCCTGCAAGTGTAAGCTAAAAGACTTGAAAGTTCTTCAAGAGGTTTAAAATCCATTAGTTTCCTGATAATGAAGAAAATGAACTCATTAATTTAAAATCTACTGCCATGTGGTTTGAACTTGTTGGATCGCCATAGCCTATTGAGGTGTCATTTGGAGGTTGTGATGCTTCGGTTCTTGGAAATTATTGCTGCATTTTTAAACTCTGCCATGTCCAACTGAAGTTTCGAGAGTTTCTGACATCCTACACTCCTCTTGACTGCAAGTTTTTTTTTTTACTGCAAGTGTTGGAGCTTATAACCTTTTTTTGGGGAAAATAAAGAGTGAGTTTTATACTAATAATCAAGGGAGGAGGAAAGATGAACGATTCTTATAATCAGTTCCGACATACCAACACGCATTAAAACTTTTTTTTTCCGGAACGACTACATTTTCAATCTTTGTAGTTGTTGTTTGTGTTGGTTGGGGTGAAATTTCTTCTATAAGCTGGTCTATTGAAGAAGAAGTGTAACAATGGAATCTTGGGATTTAAAGTCATAGCCTACATTGAATGGAAAAACACGAGCATGCCGGAAACACTTCCGACATTGATATTTCATAACAAACAGTGCCGGCTGTTATAATATTGTATTCAGAGTATTCATTTTTGTTACGAACTCACAGCCATTATAGATGTGGATTGTAAAAAAATATCTTGTCGGCATTGAATGGAAAAACATGAACATGCCGGCCGCTTTTACGGCATTGATATTTCATAATAAACAATGCCGGCTGTTATGATACACTTAGCTGGTACTGCAACCTTTTTATTGGCTAGGGCCAAATAACTCGCTAGTGATGGTTGAGCTTCATAAATATCAGCAGATTCAACACAAAACACTTTGTGCAGTTCTTCTATCTCAGACAATGATCCTAGCTACCAAAACAAAACACTCAGTGATGGTTGGTTGAGATTCACCTAAAGTAACATTAGTAAGCCTACAAAACTAACTATAGTAGTGTGTATGCAACGAATTTAAATACAAGAATGATTTCATTAAGAGAAATTCTTAAAAAGTATCGTAACCTTAATTAATTAGCATGTCACTACTTGGTTAATTCTCGTTCTGGGGAGCTGAAAGTTTCTTCAAAATAAAAGCAAGGTCATTAGAGATGTGACACATAAATGTCGAATCGGTACTTAGCAATTTGAATACACATTGAAGAGAGATGGAAATATGTACACTAAATGATTGAAAATTCACTTTTTCGATAAAATGGAACAGCTAATCAATCGTATCTGTGATGACATAACAGGTAACGACGCAAACTTGGGGGTTTATCACACAATTTTCATCCTAGACCATAAATTTCAACATATGGAAGTGATACCCAAACACCATCATATATAAAAAGGTTAAACCGCTTTATATATACAAAACTGGTTCATTTTCACCAAGTTGCAAAACACTGTTGTGAACCAAGATGAGTGGAAATTATACTTGCATGGTTACCTGAACCAAAAAAGGTGGATGCCAAGAAGTATGGTTGGAACTATCAAGATTAGGAATGAGTGGAATAAGTTGTTCATTATGAGTCAATTTGCCGAGATTCTTGATACACGAATCTGTTTCTGCCTCTAAAAAAATTACACCTTCTAAATTGTGGGCACTGCCGACATTGAATAAATTGTACGTACAGTGCCAGCGCAGATGCCAACATTAATCATTCAAAATCGACGACGCCTGCAATGTAAAATTTGTAAATAGAAACTTCGCATAAATTGCAAGTATATGTCGGCATTGCATTACAAATTACAAATAATGGCGATCAAAATAGTTCCGGCATGGCATTGGTTCATAAATCCATGCCGGTGTAACATGCAATAAACTGAGACTATGTAGCATCAACATCGGCATGGTCTTCATATTAAAGGCTATACTGACACAAAAAAACGTCATGGTATTTATCATAGATACAATGGCGAAAATGATTTGTCACTGAAAATTTTCGATAGCTTTGACATCTCTTTCTGAAAAAAATGAGGAATGCTCATCACCTTGATGATTATTATCTACTGGATAATCAGGAATGAACATCGCAGTATTGTTGTCATTCATATCGATCATATCGGTTATATATGCTAAGATACTTATGAAACCACTAACTCGAGAAATCTTCTCATTGTTTTCACCTTCGGATGTCCATGGGTACCAACCAATATAATTAGTCCAGTATTAGGGTCGAACCACTGGATAGTCTACAGTGCCTTTAAGGAGTGCTACTCAATCCCTCCGCAACCCCAGGTGATTTTTCATTCCCTAGCTTTGACATCCATTTTGTGGCTTTTAGAGATTCAAATCTTGCAATTTAATATTTTGAACGAGGATGAAAGAAAATAAAATTAGCCGCCGGTAGAGAGAAAAAAAATCTAGTCTCTGGCGGAGAGGAAGAAGAACAGAAAGAATGGTGATACAGGTTAACGAATTTATTTTTAGATTTGTGAAATTTGTGAAGGTTTTAAATTAAAATAAAGGGAAACTTTGTAACTTTCCCTATGAAAAAAGACCCCTTAGCATGAATATAAGGTTGACAAAAGTAAATTATATCCCCCAATTAGATTTAGTATCCCCCAATTGCGCGTTCTTTTTTATTTTCTTCCATTTCAACAGTATAATCTTACAAGTCTTTTTCACCCATGAATTGCTGATTTTGGTCTTTTTAACCAATTTTGTGGAAATTAATCCAACTTAATATGGATTGTATGCCAACCAATCACATATGTCTATATTTCTCTGCAGAGGGGTTCAAAACCATCGTCATTTAAGTAGCTACTTTAAATGAATATTCGTCAATACGATCCCACACAATTCTCAAGTATCTTGAAGAAGAAAAATCATAAAATTGATGGTACCAGCGCCCACGGGCATTAATAACTTTGAAAATGTGAATCTTGTTTTTGGTACACTCAATTGGAGCACTATAAATAGCCTCTTATGGAACACTACATGTGACTGGATTTCCTCTTAAGAGGCAAAACCTTATATAAGAGCAAAATGCGAAATTTCATGCCAATCATATAATGACAGCCTTAATCGATTTGATCGTGACATGAGAGAAATTGATATAACTTTTAAGTTAATGAAAACCAATATTTGCTGGTAGTGTATAGTCTCCCCCTGATTGTGGCGCAAATATTTTCATCTCACAGAAACGACAGAAAATTTCGTAAAGTATTATCCGTGGATGTTTACAATACCAGGTTGGACAGTAAATACTGACTTCAAGAGCCATAAAGAAAAATTGTCCTAAGAAATAAAATTGTTGCCTAGCTGACATACACATATAACATCAACCATAAATTTCATTGGTTCAACCAAAAGTATATAAAATATGTAAATAAAACTCCAAAAAGATAAAACTTGTGACCTATAGTAATTCAGAACGAAATTTTGGACACTTCTTTTTCAAAAGAAATAAATTCAAGATCAATTTAGTCACTACTGGGACTAATGATATAGGCTAACAAGCCGGGTGTGCACCCATTGACTTTTAGAATATCCCAACCACAAGCGAAATAAATTCGAACTTTGGAGATTATTTCCAAGAAAAATTAAAATTTCCCGATATCTTTCAGCAATTTTTATTCATAGATTAAACCATAATAACGATATTGAAAAAAATCCAATTCCAATTGGTTTAAATGATTCTTTTGCTAAAAATAAAGAAATCATTATCGTCATTCTTTGTAGAAAAAAAATCTACTTTTTGGTTGATAAAGATTTCTTTGAATGAATAAATATCAATAACAATAATTGGCTAAAAGTTCTTAAGATGCCAATTTTTACATCTCATTGCAGAAAACTAATAGAGAAAAATCAATATCAATTGGTTTGTAAAATTTACCAAAATTTAATCGACAAAATAAAAAAAAAATTGTCGTTTTAGCCATCGAAAAATTCTACTTTGTAATTGACGGATAGTTTCTTGTAAAAAGAAAAATAGAAACAATATAGATAAATCACGTGATCCTTGTATAGAGGAAGAGGATACCAAATTAATTGGTCGTAGGTTTTTCAACCGTGCACGTGATTAGTTACCGTAAAGATAATGAAGTTTATAATGACACCAATTTTCGGTGATTACAGTTTTGCATAGAAATTATAAACCATCTTTCGATAGATTTTTTTTCTTCATTCTCAACGAAAAGGATTTAGAGAAGAAAGGAAATCAAAATAGTGGAAGAATTTATTCTCCAAGGATTAATCTGTGGATGGTAATTATACACCCAAATTAAAAAGATATTGGGTTAAAATAACGTTGATGCTGTTGTGGAGGTAAATAAGATCCCTCTCTCTTTCCTCCTCTTCTTTTTCCCAAACGAAAACCCCATCTTCCCTTGCCGCCTCCTGCTCAGATCGGCTCCGAAGGAGCAGATCTGAGCAGCCATGTCTCTTGTTTGATAGGCCTGGTTTTCCTTAAATTAGTGCTGTAATATTTATTCCTTTTGTATTTGTTTTCGTTTATGCTTTTTTTTAGGGTTTTTTCTGTGCAATTTTGGTTTTGCTTGTTAGGATCTCTTATTGACTGCGTAAGCATGGTTGGTGATCTGTTTAAGAGAATAAATCAAGGCGTACCATCAACTTCAACACTCATCTACCAACAAATATCGACATCAGTAACTTCCTCGGCTATTAGGTTTAACTTTATGTTTATCTGGCATGCTATGTTACTTTCTCTTGTGGATCTTGTGATCATCTCTGTAATGGGATTCTTAAGTTTGGGTCACAATCTGTTCGACAACTGCTCCAAGTTTGGTTTTGATTTCTCCGGCATGTACATGAGTTCCGACGATTTATCCGGCGAGCTCATTGTTTTCCAGTTTATAGAGTTTCATTTAAACCTTCTTCTAGCTGCAGTCTTCAGAGTATTATAAAAAAAATGTTCTTCAAGGGTTGTGGATCATGTTTCACCGATTCAAACCCGCCCGGATACAAGCGGGTGTTAGTGTTACGGTTACTGGTTCTTTGGGATTATGTTGTGTGTGATTATGTCAACTAAGATTCGGTTACTAGAGATTCGTTCCTTGGTCCGGTGTGAGATTGATTTGCAGTTAGGCCTATGTAATTTGTTTTTCATGTTCTGTAACTTCCAGGTTTAATCCCTAGTTTACTTATTAAAAAAAAGAAGACTAAACACATGCAATGATCAATGAATAAGGAACATACAAGTTATTAATGAAGGAATAAAGCGAACTTTGACTTTT
>JAJJWX010001709.1:0-19449 GCA_023529315.1 Papaver bracteatum | reverse complement strand
GTAGATGGCTAAGTCTGGAGTAAAGGTTTTGTGGGTACACCTCTGGTAAACCCTCGGAGAAGAAACTCCGCCACTAGGGCCACCTAAGCGGTTTAACGGCTTCTTTTGCTAAGTGTAGTCTTTTTATTTTAGATTAGATTTGCTCGGGACTAGCAAATAATAAGTTTGGGGGTATTTGATAGACACATTTTTGTGTACGATTTGTTCTCGGTGTCTCTATTGTTAGTCTCGATTTTTGTACTAATTTTGGTGTTTTTATGTTTGTTTAGGTGTTTTTGGAGAAATACATTTGTGCGGAAAAAGTTGCTCGAAAAGTGCTTTTGGACCCCCGGAAGAAAGTGATAAAGGCACCCTCATTTTGGATAAGAGCACCCCCAGGGAGGCAGTTGCTATTCGCACCCCAGGTTTGGTTAGGGGACACCACCTTGACTTTGTGGAATTTCGTTTTGAAACGGGAAAATAATTCTCTAAGCTGGCAGATTGTTTCGTACAAATTTGATTGGGTTAGAGGGCGATTCAATCGCTGAAAATTCATGGGTAGATGTGATATAACTATATAATGTTGGTATGGGTGTTTTTTTTGGGTCAAATTTGGCTGGATAACTTTCGGTTTAATCCAAGCGGTGAGTTGGAGGAAAAACACAAAAACACACGAGTTGCATGAGATTTGGACGATGTTATGGGCGTGCATGATGACTCAAACTAACATCCAGGAGCGTGTAAGAACTAAATAAAAAGTTTTAGCATCTGTAGACGCGTGGGAAGTTAATTCAGGGAAGAAAATATTCCCATGATATTTTCTTTAATAACCGAGTTCAATGAAGAATTTATGGAGATATGGCGTGATTAAATGAGTCTTAGGAGTATAAATAGGTTTCTGGGGTCGAGTAGAAGGCATGGAGGGAGTTTGGGGTCGAGAGAAGGTCAGAGAAGCAGAAATCAAAGAGTTGATGAAACTCTGTTTCTGCTGCTGCTGCTGATGAAGAACACCAAGATCATGAAGAACAGACCAGCAGGAACAGTCGTTTCGCTGCAGTGAAAAAGACTCACAATCCCGGGTCGTAGGTGTGGGTCGTATATTTTCAACGACAACAGCATTTCATCTTTGTCGTTGTTTCAGACGCCTTCTGTGGGTCGCAGAGTTCAGTTTTATACCATTTTCTTGTCTTTCTCTTCATTGTAAAACACTTTTGAGCATCAATGAAATATTTTGAAGGTTTTTCCAACATGAATAGCTAAACCCCAACACTGGGTCGATGGAGGAAGGCAAAAATTCAACATGGGTAAAATTATTTAATTCCTTTTATGACTTTTGCATTATTTTAAATTGATTTATGATTCGATAAAATTAGTTGTGATTCAATTAGATAGGTTATGCTTTGTATTAAGATAATCTATGCTTAGGGGATACAATTAATGTTTTGAGGATCTAGTTTGGCAAAATAAGAGTCCAGGTTTATATTTGTTGTAGATTTAGGGGTATACAGTTTCAGGGTGCAGGTCGGAAATAAAATTAGTTGTATCCAAGCCTCCATGTCCCTTGGATTTTGTATCACCTTGTCAATTGCAGCCTTCAGAGTGCGGGAAAATTTCAATCTGCAGTTATGAGGAATGCACGAAACCGTTTGGATTTGTTTAAGAAAAATCCTGTTGAGAAGATCCGTTGAAAGGCCAGTAGATGTGTCATTCCCCACTTCCGTTGATTCAGCTACAGGGTCACTTAGTTGTGGATTGTTAATGCCATTAATGAGAAAATCAGCACCTCTTCCGTTCCATGGACCTGTTGTGATATCACCTGGATGGAGACGGCAAGCTCTGCTCCAAGCATGAAGGTGCATACATTGAGTGCACAGCCACATTTGCATACGGTTTAGCTCCTTCTCCCAAGTATCGAAAACACCAACAATACCGTGTAATCTTTCTCTACAAATAACCTTAGCCTCTTCTTTAGCACAGTGTTTATCATGTAGATGTTTGCATAGAGAGTTCTTTGGAAAACCCCTTCCATGCCCATTATCAATACACCCGTCAAAGTTCTTGAATGGGCAATTGAAAATTTTATCTTTGTAGGCTGTTGACGATGAGTTATGTGATGATGGAGAGGATTCGTTGTGTATGTGTTGTATGTTTACATCCCCATCTGCCGTCGCGTGAATCCTTGTAGGTGTGTATGATGAAGAACGAGGGCTAGGAATGTTTGCAGAATGGGTATTTTTCCCACTGAGGCTAAAACAATAAAGGCTTGTAGTTGAGTAAATCCGTCGAACAGTTGATAGGTATTTTACCAACCGTTGAGAACCACACTCAGAAAACCGAAATGGTACCCCGCTACTTGTCTCAGAAAACCTAGTTGCTCAGTGCTTAAAGAAGCCACTAAAGCTGGTAGCAAGAAACACTTTGTAAATTGTGTAAAGAAATCGCCGGAATTCCACTGTCTAAACCCAACTGACGTTAACAAAAGATTTCAGGTAACACACTCACTGTAAACCCAATAATGTTACTAGAATCCAGGTAGCAAGAACCACGATACCAAACGAATCACTGTCACTAGAATCACGGAAAACGAATCAATGAAACCAGAATCACACTTCAGAATCCAGGTAACCAGAATCAACTATTATGAACGAATCAATGCTACAGTAAAAGGTCTTTTTTAGTACCCATTCTGCAAACATGAGAATGAATGCTAACCTTTTAATGTGTTCACATTTTCCTTGGATTAATTTGATCTTTTTCTCTTTCCCAAATTTCAATAGTCCTTAACTCGAGCACATGCTCACCAAATGTTGCTACGTGCAATAATGAACCAATGATATGGCCAAAATATGTTGACAGAGTTGGAAAATGCTAACACGTTACAAGCCTTCAAGCCTTCAAAACAAAGTTTTGATGATCTGATCCACGATAAAGGGGTCAACTAGATAACCCGACAAATTCGTTGGTATGTGCAGTGCAGAGCAATTATAATCAATCGAAAATGCTAAATGGGGGACAAATCCAAAGGGAAATATAATCGGACAAATGACGGAAAAAAAAACACTCCCCCTGCTAATCCATGGTCTCAGTCTCGGAGGCTGCCACCTCCTTTCCCGCATCTATTCGATGCCCATTGTCCCGCGTCTAGTGGCTCCGTCCGATAATCAATATACAATAGTTGGTATGTGCAGTGAAGTGACAAACAGTTTGACAGCCAAGGAAAATGTGAACACATTAAATGAAGGTGAACTATTTCCCAATAACAACCGGCTGTTAATATAAGATTGCTCAAAATTGAAATTAATATGGTGAAACAGATCATTTTATTCTTCTTCGTCTTCTTTTGTTTTGCTCTTATTTGCATAACTCTAGCATGGCCATTATAAAAATGAATCCCAGTTGCAATATATATTTCTTATTATAAAAATATAACAAATGGGTATCTACGTCAGATTTCCTTCTATAAATGGAGATGCACTTGATCACATGAATCCACCACTCAAGTGTATTCTGAAATCTTCTCACAATCAAGAATGGTGGCTTCTGAGAGTTCCCAAATTGGGTTCTTTCTCCTTTCAGTACTTGCTTTCGCTGTCTACTTTGGTAAGTATCCGCAAATCTTCTCGCTTTCATCTTCTGCTTTAACAAGTTCATTCATTTTCTGTGTTGCGCTATATCTAACTACGTGCATTTGATGATGTATAATGTAGAGACGACGTCCGTAGAAGCCCTTACATGTAACGCAGGAGAAACTTATGTAGAAACACCTATAATTGCTGTTGGACCGGGGGGATCTTGCAGTAGGTCTCTAAGTGACTGCGATAATAGATGTGCAGGACAGGGAAGACCTGTGCGTTACAAGCAGTGCCAAATCATAGGATTTTTGCGAGATTGGACTAGATGCCAGGCTTGCTGCGGAGCACCACCTCCACGTCCATCTCCACCATCACCTCCACCACCAGCTACACCACCACCACCTCCGCCAAGACCCTCGGGAGATCTATGTGATGCAACTGAGAATTCTTTTTCGAGGGCTGGAACAAGTTGCACAGGTTGTACATCTGCTGATTGTAGTAGTAAATGTACCGCAATTGGAGAAACAGTGATTTTCGACGGGTGTAATCCTTTTAATTTCCTCTGCACCTGTTGCTGCACTAAAAGCTCCCTTTCATCGCCAACAACGACCCGTGATTCACCGTTATCCGCATCAGCATAGCGAATAACCTGGTCGTTAGCTAGCTAGCTGCAGCCAATGTGATTCTCATATTGAGTGGGGTTAATCGAAATAAGCAACATGTAGTGATCCATAATTTTTCATCTTCAGTGGATCTATATGTAATCGTATCATCACATGTCAAATAAGACTGTTAAAGTCTCATAATCTAAATTAGACATGATTGTGATGACCGTTTTTGTTAACAGCAAGTCTAATTAAGAACCTAGAATGAAGGTTCAGCTGTTTAGAGAGAATAATCTTTTTTATTTATGGAGAAAACAAAATGGCAATGACTAAATAAAACCCATATTTAGTTAGGTTAAATAAAACCTTCACTCAAAACATGAAAATATAGTAAACCTAAATGAGAAGAGGTAACCAAAACCCACCTTATGTTTTATCCGATCATGTTTTTATATCTCCAACTGGTAACAGCATGGTACTTGTTCCAGTTGGATGTGAACTTAGCCATGGGAAGTTGGAGATCATCAACACTAATAAGGACGGAGATCTTCCACCTGTTGGGACTCTTCTACATACTAACCAGTCATCAACTGAGTAACTAGATTAGTGGGATGCGTGCAAATCCACCAAGCAGTTTTAGTAAGAACAGCTGAGTTATGCAGTTCCAAGTCGTGAATGCCTAATCATCTATTCCTACAGATCTGTAATACCAACAAGAGATAGATATCATGCCTATCACAAGATGTCAAGCATCCAGTATACAGTATGATTTAACGAAACTAATTTTTCTAAACTCATAACTGAACTATGAAAAATGCACTCTCTTCTAAATATCAAGCTACAGACAAATTGTGTGCTTGAGAGTCCCCCAGTGATTTGAATATATTAAGGTTTTATGACTCAGTCTCAAAGAGACATAACGTGAGAACCTATAAGATTGGTTTTCTGACAACAAGCAACAAAAACTGCCATACATGGAGTGATGCTAGGTTAATAGATCCTCCGTAAATATAGAAGGTGTTCGTGAACCTAATATGTGTGTCTCTACTTTATGGAACTAAAATCTCTCCAATTCCTTTGTTTCCACATCTGCAGCAGCCAAGGGGTTTGCATTTGGGACCACATTTATAAACAACAAATCCAGTAAAGGAACTACCTTTTAGAAAGCAGAATTGCATATCATCTCTTTTAAACGGTCCGCCAGTTATAACCCCAAAGGTGTCACTATCCATCCACAAAAAACCCGCCAAAACAAAAGTAACACAAAAAACTCAAAAAACAAAATTTTGATGAAACCTCGTAGAATTTGACGAAACCAATTTTTGGTTTCATCATAAAATTTGATGAAACCAATTTTGAAATTTGGGGTTTTTGTATCAATTTTTTAAAATTTAGGGTTTTGTATCAATTTAATTTAAGATGGAGTTTTAATGAATCTCAACATTTGAGTGGGGTTTTTGTACCACAAGTTTGGTCACCTTGGGTTTTTATGACTAGTTTTGTCTTTTAAATACAAGAAAAAAACAAATTGATTGTTTTGCTACTTCACCACATACAGTAGGATTGTTTTTTTGCAAGTATCGCATCATTATTATGGAGAAGAAGAAGAAGAAACCAACCTTCTAGAAACTTTGAACTTTCATCTGAGGTCAGCTATGTTGTTGTGACACAGCTTCAGCTTTGTTTGCCTCCTTAACACCCAACTCCAAGCCATGTTCATCAAGAGAAGATTCTAGACTCTGAACTCGAGACCGTGCCTGGTATTCAAAATCTCTAGCCTCAATGACATCCCTGCACAACCAAAAACAATCATGCTCAAACAAACATAACACCATTCTGGAACCCATATTTGCACATGACCAATCATTAACAAAGAAACTGTAACAGGGTTCAGGTTATCAATTAACATCAATGTATGAACTACGAAGATCATCGCACAAAAATATTCCACCAAAACTTTGTAACGTGAAAACGGCGGAATGTTATACTGAATATAAATGCAGATAAGAGTATGAAAATTCTGTCAATAATTTTTTCAGTCCTTATCTCATGCAAGGCAAGCGAGAGTTGAAATTGAACCAAACTCAAGTTTAAACTCACTAGAGCCGGAAATCAAACAATTCTATGAAAGTGCTCCGAGTTTAATGCATGTAACCTTTAGCTACTACAAAAGCTTTTAGAAATACGAAAGAGCAACAACCTACGCTACTGGGATAACCAAAACCCCGAGAAGTCTATAATTCTAAAACCAAAAATCTAAAGGAACACTTTCTTTCGCTATTTCGTAACAGCTCTAGGTAGATTGGCTTCCTAGGATATGCACGTGACTAAGTAGTGCTCCCAAGTCCCAACCAACACATTGGTACATAAAACTTCAATTGGATGTAATAAATGTTTGCTGACTATGAGGAGAGACCAATTTGGAAAAACAAAGCAAAGACAGGTCAACACTAATCCTGCATCTTGACAGAAGGCTAACAAATTAAACAGGGGAGGATATTGTATATTCTGGTCCTTAGTTCACATTTCTTTCTCCTTGAACTACTGTCCTTCGTGACCGAATGGAAGGACAGCAACTCAGTAAGCCAACCATACAACTACATTCAGTTTATCTGATGGTGATTCATAAATTAAAACAAAATGAATTTTGAGGACCAGCATTAAATCAATTACAGACATGGTAGTCAGGGACGAAATAGACAGCATTTTAATAAGCAAACATAAACATCTTAAACTCACAAACTCGGTATCATCGCAAACCACCTTTGAGCAGAAAATACAATATACATGAGTAATGGAAACGCACAGATTATCTACAATCACAGTTATCAGAAACTGAAAAAACAAACGACACAGTTACTTTAAACTAGTATACTATGAAAACATACCTTGAAAATGACTGTAGCTGCAATACCTTATCCAGTGTTGTCCCTAGTGGAATCTCACCTTGTTCTGCTGCAGGAACAACCCTAGGGAACATTAAGCACTTCTGAGGCATGTCCAAAGCACCTTCTCTAACTCCAAGATCCACTGAAGGAGGGAGGAAATCCACGTGAACGTCAATTCTCTGAACCCAAGCTATCTACTAACATTACTCGTCCTTCACCACTAATGGTTCCAAGAACAGCCAAATATACCCTTTCCCTCTCACAAAAGAACTACGTTTGGTTTGCAAGTTGGTGCGAACAATTCTTTTTATATGGAAGAAGAAAGAGAGGCGAGAGACCGGGACAGAGGGTGTGGGTGTTCACGACATTTTTTGTAAAAATAAATGAAAACTAACTGCACACTTACGTAGCACATGTGGATAGGTGCAACAGGTAATCAACTCATCCCAAAAACAGCTCCATTATAAAGTGGAAAGAAAGAACAATGAAAATGAACTCCTCAAATTTTAGATACTCACATAAGTATGTTTAGTGAAGGATCAGAAGACTCGAATAATGCAACAAACATTCTCATTGACGCCGACCATGGAACTAAGATCCAGCAATCCCTTACTTTTGGCACAAGTTTTTCCTTTACAATTGCTTCTTTTACAGCCGAACCAGCAGTCGTATTCCTCACTCCCAGGACTACATACTTGAAATCCACGCATTTCAGCAACACGTACTGTCTTAGCTTCAATACCATTCCTGCCATCACATTGATAATAATTAGATAAAAGTTCCACAAATTAAAAGAATGTGAAGGTGTTAAAGGCTTCTGAAATTCATAATAATGAAGATTAGATTCAAGTTCTTCATTCAATTCAACAAAATTACTCTCCGCCACAAAATAACATTTCACATCATATGGGATTCAACTTAGATATGAACATACTTACATGATTGGTTGCAAATTGCAGCTCTATTTTGTTTGTAGTGAGCTTGTAAGGCAGTGCCATAACTGCAATACCCCCCACTTATTAGGATAGCTATAACAGGTAAATCTACTCTTGCAAAAACAGACCCATAAGAAAGTAGAAACTGCGGAAGAATAATGAAAATAAACTTAGTGACTTCATTTTTTGGTGAGAGACCAAGAAGCAACCTCAGCAAATGAGCCTTTTGCCTCATCAACTTATCTTCACCAAATTGATGCCTTCTGCTCGACCCATACCTACGAGTAGTGCAGAAAATGCAACCAAATAATGTTAAAAGCAGACTGTGTTTGGGTTCTTAATCTTAACCGTTCTGTAAAAAACGCAATCATGCCAGAAAATGACAAAAGGCACGGTATGGAGACAAAGAACCTCTGCATTAAATATGAAAAATTAAAAATGCAACTCCACTGTGTAAGATTTTTTTTTAAAACAAGTTCAAAGATGTACCATCTCTGTAGTGTTTATAGTATCAGATCATGATTTAAGAAAGATTAAATAAAATCATATCAATCCGTACCACCGAACCTGCATTTTAGCAGTTAGGCATACAATACACACCTAAGAGTCTGATACACTTCGAGATGCCTCGAAACACAATATAAGGTCAGGGAAAGGCATCAATCCTGCAATATGAGATACACTGGTTATGAACGAACCTTCAACGAAATAACACATCTGGATAGTATTAAAGACAAAGTCGGATCATTCAACTAGGTGGAGTAAGGATTTCAGTAACTGCAAATGCCACTCGGGATATCCATAATAAATCAATTGCAAATTCATATGTACTTTGATTTCCCTAATCACATACGAGTAATCTTATATGATCAGCATCGCTTCTTGAGATGTGCAAAAGGGAATGCATAAACAGCTTGGCATTCTATTCCGCTTTTTGTTCCAAGTTAGTTTTGAGAGGTTCACGTTTTCCATATAATAGTTACTAAAGAGTTTATGTTTAGTTGAAATTACACTGCATAATCAAGGAAAGAAGGCACATAATATTATATCATCAGTTGATCCTAAAACCTATGCCCTGGTCATCATACATCTACTTGAACCTCATGGCGACTAGTAGTACTTACCACTTACACAAACATTTAAACCTCCAACAGCTTGGTAATTCTAGAATAATGGAAACCAACTAACTGATATAGTTCTCAGTTCAAAAATGATACTCTAATTCCAATATCCACTGCCTGTGATTCTAAGACTAAAGTATGTCGGACCTATTAGCCCCCACACACCTGGTTGCTTAGGATCTCAACCCCTATTTTTTCTTGTCATTCCGTGCTATCCTAAGAACAACTAACAGGTATGCCTTCAGTTCCTTATGTTTTGTTTTCTTGTTTGTTACACAGTTCTTTTTTGTACCTTTGAGTCGGTGTATTTTCCTATAGTAAGTCTCCAACATTATCAGTATCTACACTCTTTATCTATACAAATGTAGCTCTAAAACGCCACCAAAATGACCACACACACATTTCATTTCCAAGCTACAACTTAACCAGCTAAAACAAGTACAACTACAACAACAACAACAAAAAACCCACAAATTTTTCAAATTAAATAAAAAATATCAAACACCACCTTGAATCGCAGGATCAATTAGGGGTTTTCTTTTTCTTTTTTTTGTTAATTAGGGTTTTATATATCAAAATCGAGAGAAAAAAAAGTTACTAACCCGTATCGACGGAATTTCTCCCCGGTACAAAGACCCTCTGGATCGAAATAGGTTAGAGAAGTCTCCATTTCCATATCCATTTTGATGAGTGGAAGATTATTATGAGAAATTTCAGAGAAGTGAAAGGCTCGGCTGATTTTGGTTCAAGGGTTTGCATTTGACTGTCAATAGCTCGATTGAGAAATTTCAGATTGCATTTATTATTTTGCTCCGACTCCAAATATTAGCATGGGGATGGGAAAATATTCAGCACTCCTTTTCTAACTTTTTCCAATTTCTTCAAATAAATTATTTTAAGGGTATATTATTTAAATGTCTGGTTGACACTCAATAAATATATCATTATTCAACAATAAATATGTCTCTACTTTTTTATAATCTTATCTATTTAATATTAAATTACCTTAATATCCTCACTCATATAATATTTTCCTTCAAAATGCAACAAATTTCTTCCTCTACCACCACTAGCACCACCACCACAACATTCAACTACCATTCCACCACCACCGTTCAACAACCACCACCTACCAACCGCCACCACCACTCCTTAAGCACCACCATTACACTACCAACAGTCCTCCACCACCACTAGTTCGTCTCGTCGTCGCCGCCGCCGCCACCACCGTCGCCGCCACCGCCACCACTGGTTTAGATATATTTTGTATCAACAACAATAATTGATCCAAATAAAAACATAACCAACAGTATTTGATCCAAAAAAAAAGGATCAATAGTAGAAGTTGATCCATGTATAATGGAGTGAACTTGGCGTGAGTCGAACACGCATCATCTGACATGGAGTCATCCATGCTACCATTGCACCACAAGTTCAACATTGGAAGAAATTTACATGATTTAAACTACAAATCATGATTATACTTATCCAAGGAAATATCGTCAACAATAGGAGTTCAAAGGATCAACAACAGTAGTTGATCTCATAAAAAATTGGATCAACAACAGGAGTTGATCCATATAGATGGATCAAAAACCATAGTTGATCCCATAAAAACATATATAAAAAAAATATGATCATTACAGGGAGTCAAACTATTAGGTGGTGCAGTTAGCCTCGACGATGGTTTTGTGAAGGGCCTTGCCATTAAGAGGGCTGAAAAAGCAGTGGATTTGATGCAGATTTTATCCAAGCTCCATGATCCTCAAAGTGAATTGCTTGCTTTACGAACGTGTATGGGTATCTCCAAGATGCTTTTTGGCCTTCGTATTTGTCACCCCGGACTATATTATGGAGGCGGTAGATATATTTGATAGAGGCTTGTGAGAAGTGGTGGAAGGCATCGTGGTGTGCGGGGACCGTTCTTTGGAGAGCTACGGTGGAGACTATCTACTCTACCTATCGAGATATGGAGGTCTTGGACTTTACACTGCTAGGGAGGCGTCGAGTATGTTTTTGTGGCTTCACGTGTGCAATCTTGGGGATTACATGATCACATATTGAGGAGTAGTGGTGTGGACGGTATGGATGATAATTTTAATAAGGCTTTGGAAACGTTACAAGTGACTCTTCCGATTTTGATCTTAACAACTTCACCAATAAAGACAACGCCCCCTAAAGCACAAAGCATCCTGGCGAGTGCTCTTTTTGGTAAAGTGGTTAAGGACATTGATAGAGTTTACATGCTAACGGAGAGACAGAAAGCGGTTTTTGGTTGTTTGCAAGCAGCGCATGCCAAAGATTTTCTTCTGGCTATTCCGATTGAGGGGCTGGGGCGAGAAGATGTCTCCTTTGAGTACGGTCTATCCTCAAATACGGGTTAATGATCCCATTTTATCCCTCGACTCTCGGCCGCCTCGCTTGCATCACGGGTTGCTTGGATTCATATGGTGAACATGCAGTTCATTGTAAAGTAGACCCTGGTTATAAATATAGACATGATCATGTGATGGATATTTTGTATGATGTCTTGTGGAGGTATGGCATTTCGGCAAAGAAAGAAGCACATGTGCATTTCCCTAACAGAGACCCACTTGAAGGGAGATCGACACTAAGACCAGGCTGATGTTCTTATTTTTGGATGGGCTAATGGGAAACACACATGTGTTGACCTCACCTGGTATCTCCTTTGGTAGGCATTGGACATGGCACCTTTACGGTCGGGCGAGCGGCGCTAAAGGCTTCCTCAGGTAAGATATCGAAGCATGAGAAAGCATGTGTTGACAATGGGCATGCTTTCGTCCCCTTTGCTTTTGATACTTTTGGCTATTTGGCTCCGAAGCGGTTGGACTACTCAAGAGGGTCCCGAGAAAGTCATGCGCAAGAATGTAATGACCCCTGGCTCACGAGATTTTATTTTTAATAAGATAGGTTTTGCTATTCAAAAAGGGCTAGCGGCACAGCTTGTCGCTCGCTTGCCTAGTATGTAATTTTTAACTTTGTAATTATTTAAAAAATTTACACAGACAATTATTGAAAAAGAGTTAAAATTAATCCCATGATTTTACTTTTAAAAAAATCATTACATGTAGCTTCATAAACACCAACAGCTTCAAGATCAGCTTCAAAACTAATCTCGACAATTACAACAACCAGAACCACCATTCTACTACTATTTCAATAACTAATTTCTCATTCATACCTCTCCACCATTACCGCCACCAAAAAAATCACACATCTCCAGCACCACCACCAAAACAACCAGAACCAAAATCCAACAACAATTTCATCATTCCAACCAAAACCAATAGGAGTTGATCCATATAGATGGATCAACAACCATAGTTGATCCCATAAAAACATATAAACAAATTGGTCATTACATGTAGCTTCATAAGCACCAACAGCTTCAAGATCATCTTCAAAACCAATCTCGACAATTACAACAACCAGAACCACCATTCTACTATTATTTCAATGACTAATTTCTCATTCGTACCTCTCCACCATTACCGCCACCAAAAAAATCACACATCTCCAGCACCACTTACACCACCAAAACAACCAGAACCAAAATCCAACAACAATTTCATCACTCCAACCAAAACCAATAGGAGTTGATCCATATAGATGGATCAACAACCATTGTTGATCCAATAAAAAATTGGGTCAACAACAGGAGTTGATCCATATAGATGGATCAAAAACCATTGTTGATCCCATAAAAACATATAAACAAACAACAAATTGATCATTACATGTAGCTTCATAAACACCAACAGCTTCAAGATCAGCTTCAAAACCAATCTCGACAACTAAAACAACCATAACCACCATTCTACTACTATTTCAATGACTAATTTCTCATTCGTACCTCTCCACCATTACCGCCACCAAAAAAATCACACATCTCCATCACCACCACCACCACCAAAACAACCAGAACCAAAATCCAACAACAATTTCATCATTCCAACCAAAACCAACAGAAGTTGATCCATATAGATGGATCAACAACCATTGTTGATCCCGTAAATACATATAAACAACAACAATTGATCGTCACATGTAGCTTCATAAACAACAAAAAATTCATCTCCTTTATTGTAGTAACCACTAACAGAACCATCAAACCACCATTTATAATCCATAGCAGCAATCGCCACTGTCTTCTATGAAGCTTCAACACCAATTCGATTGCAGTAGCTTGCAATAGCTAATTTGAATCTCCAGAACAGAATCAAACAACACAAGCACCTTGATAGACACATTTTTGTGTCTGATTTGTTCTCAGTGTCTCTATTGTTAGTCTCGATTTTTGTACTAATTTTGGTGTTTTTCAGTCCGCTAAATGGCGTAGTTCTCGAACCGAGAATTTCTCGCTGAGTTGTAGCTTAGTTTCAAATCCAGAACCGACGGTTTTTCTGACCCGAGAATTTCGCCGGAGTTTGTGAACTCCAACCGGTTAACTTGAGTCCGCGAACGTCCGTGAACTTGAGTAGGTTATGTCTAAAACGATGTTTGTGAACTTATCTTAATAAACTAAGGAATGCTATTGCAAACCGTGGCTTTATAGTTCATGAATCGATTCGAGTGAATCACATCGTTTTTGCTTCAATTGTGTCTTGTGTAGTACATGAGATCTCATAGCAATTGAACAACTCTCTAACTAGTTCATTTGAGTCATTTGGACTAGTTATGGTGAAGAAGAATATGGTTGATATGAAAGTTATCATTTGGCTAACCATTTGGTTAACTATTGTTGAACCAACTAATGTACAAGTTTGGGTACGGTTACACAAACCCAAAATCGTCAAGTACATGTGTGTATAACAAGCTATGTTTTCGATCTAACGGTTGATAAATATTAGCTTGTATCTAATCAGGTTTTCATCTAACGGTGAATATTGAATGCTTTGTTACTAAGCTAACATTGATTGCAAACCCTGATTTGAAAGACTATATAAGGGAGAACTCTAGCAACTGGAAACCTAATCCCCACACATTCTGTGTGATACTAGTTTGCTAAGCTAGAGTCGATTCTCCTTTAACCTTTGGTTTTCTTCTTCTAAAACCAGGTTAACGACTTAAAGACTTCATTGGGATTGTGAAGCCAGACCGATACTACTTTTCTTGTAGTTGTGTGATCTGATCTTGTTGTTTCTATCGTACGAGTACAATTGTAATAATTGGCTTGAGATTTCTATCTCCGATAGGCAAGATATAAAAGTAATCACAAACATCTTCGTCTCATCGTTTGTGATTCCACAATATCTTTTTCATTGCGTCGATTAAGATTATTGTGAGGTGATTGATAAACTGAGCTGTTCTTCGGGAATATAAGTCTGGTTTTATCGATTGGTTCATGTTCACCTTGATTTATCAAAAGACGGAACAAAACTCATAGGTTTATTCGTGGGAGACGAATTTATCTATCTTGTAGACTTTTCTGTGTGAGACAGATTTGTTTATTAAAGTCTTCGACTTTGGGTCGTAGCAACTCTTGGTTGTGGGTGAGATCAGCTAAGGGAATCAAGTGCGTAGTATCCTGCTGGGATCAGAGGCGTAGGAGCATAACTGTACCTTAGATCAGTGTGAGATTGATTGGGGTTCAACTACAGTCCAGACCGAAGTTAATTTGGAGTAGGCTAGTGTCTGTAGCGGCTTAATACAATGTATGTTTAATCTGGACTAGGTCCCGGGGTTTTTCTCGCATTTGCGGTTTCCTCGTTAACAAAATTCTGTGTCTGTGTTATTTTTTTTTCGCATTATATTTTATTATATAATTGAAATAATACAGGTTGTGCGTTGTTCAATCAATTAGAATATTCGACCTTATTGGTTGTTGATTTAAATTGATTGACACTTGGATATTGGTCTTTGGTACCATCCAAGTTATCTCTCTTTGATTAAGACTCGCAATTGTATTTGCTTGAGTAAATCAAATCGAGAGATTGAGATAATAACTCCTTGAGATATTTTCTATTGATTGAGTCTAGTTGATTCTCTAGAAAATAACTCGAGTTGTCCATACAGATTGCTAATCGAAATATTGGGTGAGGTTGTTAGACCCCGCTTTTTCAATTGGTATCAGAGCAGCAAACACGTTCAAGACCTTACAAGTCCGTGTTTGTAGCGATCTGAATCTATGGATGATAAAGTCTCTTATAACGCTTCACCAGGAATAAGAACTAATCGTAGAAAAAGTTCGATAAACTAGCTATTCTCCATAAAAGGTTGGATGAACAAACCGGATCAATTCTGATCTTGTTGCAGAAATTGCATTTCTTAAGGATTTGAAACCACCATAAATCCTTTAAAGGATATGAGAGTTCCAAGTAATTTCCTTCTAAGTGAAAGGTCACACATCAACTGATAAACAACGATTAAATGTTGTGAAAACTCGATATGACTCTAATCTGTTCTACTAAACTAAATATGTTGCCCCATGTTTGTTTTGTGATTTCTCTAATCACTCTCAACATAAAAGTGTGTCTTTTCAAAAGAGATTAAGAGTTGCAAGTAATCTTCATGAGAAAATTAAACAACTATTTACTTCTCTAAAAAGACACACTAAACTATTTGGAAATTCCAAACTGTAATCGCATCTAATAGTATGGGAGCTTTTGCTTTAAAATCAACATCACCTTTTCAATGGTTTCTTGATAGTGGATGTAGCAGATATATGACATGTGATCTCACGTGGTTTGTTTCTTCAGATGACTATGAAGGTGGGCTCATAACATTTGGTGATGGGAGATGTTGCTACATCAAGAAAAAGGAACGATCAAATTACATGGCGTACTAAGTTCATGATGTGGTCTCATGTAAAAGGTATGACTGCAAATATTCTTTCTGCTAGTCAAATTTGTGACAAAGGCTATCGAGTTGTCTTCAATGCAAATGGATGTGACATTGTAGACAAAGCTGGAAAGTAATTTTTCAAGGAACTCGTGGTAAAAATAATCATATCTTCTTGATACTCAGTTCATCAATTATTGCAATTTGACTAAGGTGGAATCTACACATCTTTGGCATGAACGTTTTGGTCACATCAATTATCGCCTTCTAACTAAGATCATTAATAAAGAACTTGTTAGAGGCATTCCAAAATCAATGCAAAGATTGAAGGTGTATGTGGTGCTCATCAAAAGGGTAAACAAACAAAAGTTCACCATAAATCATCTCGAGATATTCTCACCAAAGCTCCACTTGATTTAATTCATATGGATCTCTTCGGACCAATTCAACAACCGATCACTGTCTGGTAAGAAGTATGCTTTAGTTATGGTAGATGACTACACCAGATTCACTTGGGTTGCATTTTTATCTCATAAGAATGAAACCCTTGGGAATTCAAGATTATTGTTAGTAGAATCCATAATCGAACAAGGTCGCAAACTAAAGAAAATTAGGAGCGATCGTGGAACTGAATTCAAGGACACTAAGGTGTTTGAATTTTGTGACGAAATGGGAATTATTCAACAATATTCTCCACATATTACTCAAGCTAATGGAGTCGCCGAGAGAAAGAATATGAATATTCATGAAATGGCCAGTGGTAATGCTCTATAACAAAAATCTACCTTTAAGGTTTTGGGAGAAGTGTTTTCACATCATGTTATTTGATCAATCGTGTCTATTTAAGATCAAACACCCTCAACACTCCTTATGAGTTGTGGTACGTATAAAACCCAACTTGCACTATCTTAGAGTGTTTGGAAGTAAGTGCTACATTCTGAAAGATCGAGAACATAAAGGGAAATTTGACACCAAAAGTGACGAAGGTATCTTTCTTGGCTATGCTTCTGATAGTCGTGGTTTTCGAGTGTTTAATCTCAGAACACATGTCATGATGGAATCTGCTAATGTTATCATTGATGATATTAGTAACTTTCATCATGACAATTCTCCTGCTGAATTGCCTCCTTCAGAGATAATTGAGAAAGTCAAAGAAATACCTGAATCGGTTGAAGTTATCCCAACTGTTACTGATCCTGATATTTCTAGTGACGAGGAGAAGAACTCTGATCAAGACGCTCTTGAAGAACAAGAACGTGTCCCTCCACGACACCCCTGGGTTCAAAGGAATCATGATCCAAATAATATTATTGGAGGAAGATATTCTACAACTAAAACAAGAGGACAACTTCAAAATATTTGTAATTTTGGTTGTTATCTGTCTCTTGTAGAACCAAGAAATATTGATGAAGCTCTTAGCGATCCCGCATGGGTAAATGCAATGCATGAAGATTTAAATCAATTTCAAAGACAAAACATATGGGAACTCGTGCCTTGTCCCTCCAATGTTAATATTGTTGGTACCAAATGGATATTTAAGAACAAGTCTGATGAATATGGCACAATTATTAGAAATAAAGCCAGACTTGTCGCTCAAGGATATTCACAAATTGAAGGTATCGATTTTGACGAAATATTTTCACCTGTGGCACGCCTTGAGTCCATTAGACTTTATTTGCTCATGCTTGTTTTCTCAAGGTTAAGCTTTTCCAGATGGATGTAAAATCAGTGTTTCTAAACGGGATTTAAAAATAAGAAGTCTATGTTGCTTAACCTAAAGGGTTTGAAAACCGTGATTTTCCAGATCATGTGCTCAAACTCAAAAAGGCTTTATATGGGTTAAAACAAGCACCTAGAGCCTGGTTTGAAAAACTTACCACTTCTCTTATTAGGAAAGGTTTTTCAAGAGGTGGAGCTGATAAGACCTTGTTTACCAAATGGAGTGGGAAAAACATTGTCATTTCTCAAGTCTATATAGATGATATCATCTATGGATCAACTTCTGAGAAGCTAGTAAAGGATTTTCTAGTTTCACTTGCTATAGAATTTGAAATGAGCAATGTTGGTGAATTAAAATTCTTTCTAGGATTACAAATTCAACAACATAAGGATGGAATTTACTTATCCCAAGAAAAGTATGCAAGGGATCTCGTGACAAGATTCGACTTGATAAGTCTTCCAAAATTGACACCTATGCCTACTACTAGTAAACTACATAGAGATGAGAAAGGAGTAAAAGTAGATCAAAAGTTGTATCGATCTATTATTGGAAGCCTTTATATCTAACAACTACTAGACCTGATATTTATTTTAGTGTTGGTTGTTTTGACTAGGTTTCAGATGATCCAAAGTAATCTCATCTTGTAGCTGCAAAAAGGATCATACGATATGTCAATCACACTATCGGTATGGTCTATCCTACACTTTTGATACTAACACTGACCTTTCCGCTATTCTGATGTTGATTGGCAGGATGTAGTAAGACAGAAAAAGTACATCAGGGGGGTTCTACTATGTAAGATTGAATCTTGTTGATTGGCATAGCAAAAAACAAAATTCACAATCCTTGTCTACATGCTAAGCGTAGTATATTGTCGTCGGGTCATGTTGTACTCAACTTCTATGGATGAAACAAATGATGGATACTATGGAGTTGATATCTGGAATAATGAAGATCTTTTGTGATAACTCTAGTGCGATTCGAATTACTAAGAATCCTGTTGAGCACTCAAGAACAAAGCACATTGACATAAGGTACCATTTTATTCGTGATCTTTATGAAAATGGTATCATCAGTATGGAATTTGTGTCCTTTGAACAACAATTGGCTGACATTCTCACCAAACCATTAGACACTTCCACTTTTCAACGACTTACAGGCAGTCTATTGGTGTTGTTTCAGTTCATTAGCTTTTTGTAACTCTTACCCATATGCTTATCTCAAATCTTTTGGGCAATTGAGTTCCAACTCCAGTGAGGTTTATGCCATGTTTTGTTGTTTCACATAGTTTGATTTTTTGTAGTGTGTTCAAAAATCCTTCTTTTCTTTTGAAATTAAGGTCGCTCTTGTTGTTCCTTGGGAATGACATTTTATGGGGAGAGTTCTTTTGAACTTGTGCTTAATTGCCAAATCTTTGTGGGGAGTGCGGCTGTGGAATATTATAGGGGTTATCTTGTATCTTTATAAACTCCTTGATGAATGCATTTAGCTTCGGCTTTATGATTGCATCTAAACAAGATGATATACATTTACCTTTGGTCATGAAATGTCTCTTACGGAAATTTCATTAGGATCCCGTTCTTGTACCTTTGCCAATTTTATTGACAAAAAGGGGAGAATTAATATGTAGTTCACACTACAAATACATATGGTTTTCGGATCATTATGTAAGGGGGAGTGGTTTCCATGTGAGATGGAGTATTGACTAAGGGGAGTGAAGTATCACCATAATATTGTTGCTAAAGTTGTGATCCAATTGAACTTTGACGATGTGTAATGATATTATGACGTTGTATACCAATGATTGAGAACCATGTTTTCTCATTGT
>JAJJWX010001708.1:0-83811 GCA_023529315.1 Papaver bracteatum | reverse complement strand
GATACAATGTACTTGATTCCCTTAGCTGATCTCACCCACAACCAAGAGTTGCTACGACCCAAAGTCCAAGACTTTAGCAAACAAATCTGTCTCACACAGAAAAGTCTACAAGATAGATAAATCCATCTCCCACGAATAAACATATGAGTTTTGTTCCGTGTTTTGATAAATCAAGGTGAACATGAACCAATCAATAAAACTAGACTTATATTCCCGAAGAACAACTCAGTTTTATCAATCACCTCACAATAGTCTTAATCGACGCAGCGAAAAAAGATATTGTGGAATCACAAATGATGAGACGAAGATGTTTGTGATTACTTTTATATCTTGCCTATCGGAGATAGAAATCTCAAGAAAATTATTACAATTTTACTCGTACGATAGAAACAACAAGATCAGATCACACAAATACAAGAAAAGTAGTATCGGTCTGGCTTCAGAATCCCAATGAAGTCTTTAAGTCGTTAACCTGGTTTTAGAAGAAGAAAACCAAAGTTTAAAGGAGAATCGACTCTAGCTTAGCAAACTAGTATCACACAGAATGTGTGGGGATTAGGTTTCCCAGTTGCTAGAGTTCTCCCTTATATAGTCTTTCAAATCAGGGTTTGCAATCAATGTTAGCATAGTAACAAAGCATTCAATATTCACCGTTAGATGAAAACCTGATTAGATACAAGCTAATATCTCTCAACCGTTAGATTGAAAACTTAGATTGCCATACACACATGTACTAGACGATTTTGGTTTTGTATAACCGTACCCAAATGTGTACAATAGTTGGTTCAATATTAGTCAACCAAAAGGTTAGCCAAATGATAACTTTCATATCAACCATGTTCTTCTTCGCTATAACTAGTCCAAACGACTCAAATGAACTAGTTAGAGAGTTGTTCAATTGCAATGAGATCTTATGTACTACACAAGACACAATTGAAGCAAAAACGATGTGATTCACTCGAATCAATTCATGAACTATAAAGCCATGGTTTGCAATTGCATTCCTTAGATAATTTATATAAGTTCACGAACATCGTTTTTAGACATAACCACTCAAGTTCGCGGAATCAAGTAACCGGTTGGAGTTCACAAACTCCAACAGAAATTCTCGGGTTCGAGAACTTTCGTCAGTTCGCGGACTGAAACCGAGTACAACTCCAGCGGAAATTCTCGGGTTCGAGAACTACGCATCGCAGAATGGATTGACTGCTCAAGTTCCGGTTTTCACTTGATCAACAAAGTTCACAAACTTCGGTTCAAGTGCTAAGGACTTATACATATACGTGTTACCACAACAATGTTGATATCCTCCAGTGATTATATTATCTAAACTCTCATTTCAATCATTGAAACATTCTCAGAGGACGTCATATAGTTGTTATTCACAAACTAGTTTTCGTCAGATAAATTTCCAAAGTGATTGAAACATAACATGACTTTCGTCACTAGGTAAAGATGAACTTGGATAAAGCGAAAGCTTTACCAACACACATTTCGAGAAATGGATAAGCGAGATATACTCAGCTCGAAATTTCATATGTTTATATTTTTAGTCTATATAGTAAAACGATTTTTGTCTCAAGATAGGAGATAGAGTAGATAGACTTTTGAGTGATAGATAAGTTCAAGTCTCCATATACCTTTTAGTCGATGAAGATCCACTGGTTCCTTGAGTAGTCATTCGTATTGTATGATGATTACCATGGAGTTCTTGAGCTCAACTACACTTTCTATCCTAGTCCGAGACCTTAGCTATAGCAGACTAGAAATCAAGACTTTATAGTTTTGATCACTAATATTGACAAACATACTTGAGATAGCAACGCATGCGAGTTCGACCGAGCAATGCTCTAACAATCTCCCCCTTTGTAAATTTTAGTGGCAAAACTATTAATACATATGGAATACAAAAAATATATAAATAAACTTTGTAGCTCCTATTCCACATGTCTAATCTTCAACAATACTCGAAATCTTCGTCACTTCCAAGTAGTCCAATGATCCCAAAGGTTGTAAGTTTAGCATCATCATTGTTGAAAATCCGTAGCTATAATAATGAGAAAAGCATCGGTTCTCAATCATTGTTATACAGTGTCATAGTATTATTACACAGCGTCAAAGTCCAATTGCAACACAACTTCAACAACAATACTATGGTGATACTTCACTCCCCTTAGTCAATACTCCATCTCACATGGAAACCACTTCCCCTTACATAATGATCCGAAAACCATATGTATTTGTAGTGTGAACTACATATTAATTCTCCCCCTTTTTGTCAATAAAATTGGAAAAGGTACAAGAACGGGATCCTAATGAAATTTCCGTAAGAGACATTTCCTGACCAAAGGTAAATGTGTATCATCTTGTTTAGATGCAATCATAAAGCCGAATCTAAATGCATTCATCAAGGAGTTTATAAATACGCAAGATAACCCCTCTAATATTCCACAACCGAACTCCCCACAAAGATTTGGCAATTAAGCACAAGTTCAAAAGAACTCTCCCCCATAATATGTCATTTCCTAAGGAACAACAAGAACGATCTTAATTTCAAAAAGAAAAGAAGGATTTTTTTTAGACTCAACAAATTATATACAAGTATGAATTTGGAATCTAACAAGAAATATTCAATCAAACTAACCCAAGCGAACCAAGATTAATTTGACTAAATATGCTCAACACAAGAAAACTTATGGAGACTTAATAAACTCGATTAGATTATTCACAAGAAAACCCATAAATAATCTAACCGGATACACAATTAAACTAATCACAAGAGTAATCAATTTAATTGGCTACACTCGACATAAGAGAAATCTATGGAGTGCTAACTAAATAATCACACAAGATGATTGATTTAGTTCATTTGGGCTCAACATAAGAGATTATGGAACCCCGACTACGATTATCATAAGATATGACAACCTTAACCGTACATGTACTCAATATAAGAAAACTTATGGAATACAAAATAAATAACCACACAAGTTGATTAATTTAGTTCTTAATGCTCAACATATAGCATCTCATGGAACAACCAACCATGCCAATAAGGAATCGATTTAGTCGTATCGTGCTCAACATAAGATACACAATGGAGCCTTCACAGTAATAATAATATGGATCAATAAATCTCTATACTGTGGATAACTCAAGGATTCATTCTATATTTCCATCACCATTTGCACAATGACATACAATAGCAATAATCCTTGAATCACAAAAGATTTTAACCTATCTTACATCAAGGATTGACAATATAGGCTTAACTTTTGTGTTTGTCAAAAGTCTATTCATCCTTTTATCAATATTTGCATATCAATTCACTTTTGACAAAATATGGGACAATCAAGTTCACGGACATAAACACACATATCCCATCAAAATATTGCAATATATAAAACCATAAAGATTAATACTGCAACCATCATCTTCCAAACAAACTTAGAATTTTTAAACCAAAAAAATATAAAAACAAGAAGATGAAAACATTGGATATAGCTATGTATAATCACAATAATGGCTATTCCAAAACACTAGTTATTCTTCTAAAAAAAAAGAGAAACAATAGAAGATTTACTAGTCATAAAAGAAATCAGAGTTCATTAAGAACCTCGTATCTTTCAATGAAACCATCAAAGAATGTATCGCTGATTTCCTTTATTCTCTTGACCGTAGATACACCATGTTCATGAGTTAGAATACTAACTTTGCGATCAACCACCCAAGCAAGCTGTCTGGATTTGGCACAGTCCATGATAAGCTTCTTTTGATTTTGTATCAAAATATTCTGATTAGCAAGAATTCTGGCCTGACCATCTAACAGTTGGTTTATTTGCAATTGAATATTTGCAAACTCGACCCTTGAATCATTATGAAAATGAGTTAAATCCTTGACAAAATCATCAACCCAGGAGTTGTGGTCCTTTCTTTCGAGCATCTTCTTTAGAACCAGCTCCTAAATTGACTTACGTTCCTGATTGTCTTCCTCCATATCAAGACGCATAATCTCTTGAGATCTTGCAGATTTCTACATAGATTTTTAGGGAAAGAAGAACACAATATAGAACAAGTATATATGTGTTCATCAACGAGAGTAGAAAACTCTGGTTTTGAAAAACCCTAGATACTCACAAGAGGAGGACACAGACGTTCGTGGACTTCCAACAAAAGGACTTAAACAGAAATAATATACAACACACTTGAGTATTCCCCAATTATTTTCTTTGCACCTCTCAAGTTAGAAACAAGGAAAGAAATACCTAGAATTAGGTAGTTGAGTGGAAGTTAATTCCACTATGATCATCGAGAAATAAGTTGTATATATCATCTGATAATTTGACCTTCGTTTTCTTCGCCTCTCTTTGGTTGGTATTAATCCCTGAAGGATAAAACATGGCGTTATTAACAAATCCATCAGATGGCTTTCTTTGAGGACTAAGTCTAGGACCTCTTGCAATGGGTTCAAGAGGATCAGAATAGATAGGCATCCATTTTCTAGGCTTAGATTTACCAGAAACATTCTTATAAGTACATGGAATACTTTCCTTAGCAACATAAGAACCTATGCCAGACTGCATTTGAACCCTATGATGATTTCTAGAATAGAGATCATTCTTATAATATTTATGGTTTTCTATGGGCATATGAATTACTGCAGTAGTCTTCCGACTGTTTGTTCCATTGACAATGAAGAGAAGCAAATTATGAAGCTTGGAAATTTGTTTCCTTCTTGCAAAACAATGAATAACATAGTAATTCTTTTTCCCACAAAAAGTACAGATTCGTGGAGAGCAAGCAACAATTGTCACTTGTCTTTGCTTCATAGCCACATGAGAAGACTGTAAGTTATGTAAACCTTTTTTAACACAATCTTCTTTTGGAGAATATTTCTTCATGTGCTGTAATTCATGAAAATTAGTTCGTACAAAAGATTTTCTCCTTAAGACAGAGTTTTCTTTTTCAAGGATTTACACTGTTCATGGGCTAGAGTAAGAGATGCACGTAGTTTCTCTTTTTCAGCATGAAGTCTATTGAGATCTGATGAATGAGTCTCAAGCAAACGTTTTTCTCTAATTGAGTCCTCTTTGATAATATCCTCAAGAGTACTAATCTTTTCATGTTGAAGAGTAGTTTCTTGAAGAAGTTTCTCAATATTCTTAGAGAAGGACTTTATGATATTATGGAGATCACGTTCTCGATCAAGAGACTTTTCAAATTCATCAATGAGTTGATCATGATCATTAAAATCAATATTTTCAGTTGTATGTTTTGAAATTCTGGTGAGCTCCTTTTCAGCTTCTACAAAGTGTCACATGCCTCATGAGAGGAAGAAATGCCATTGTCACATTGAACATTCTTTCTACCTCGGGATTTAGAAGAATCAACTAAGGAATAATCCTTTGAGGAGTTTCCAAGACACTTGACATGATCAAAATCTTTAGGAGACATTTTGGAATGCGCAACAGAGATTTCATCCACAGACTCATATTGCCACAAACACAGACTTGTAAGGTCTTAAATGTGTTTGCCTACTATGATACCAATTGAAAAAGCGGGGGTCTAACAACCTCACCCAATATTTCGATTTTCAATTTGTATGGACAACTCCGATTTATTTTCTAGAGAATCAACTAGACTCAATCAATAGAAAATACTCAAGGAGTTATTATCTCAATCTCTCAATTTGATTTACTCAAGCAAATGTGATTCACGAGTCTAATCAAAGAGAGATAACTTGGATGGTACCAAAGACCAATATCCAAGTGACAATCAATTTAAATCAACAACCAATAAGGTCGAATATTCTAATTGATTGAACAACGCACAACCTGTATTATTTCAATTATATAACAAAATATAATGCGGAAAATAAATAACACAGACATCAGAATTTTGTTAACGAGGAAACCGCAAATGCAGAAAAACCCCGGGACCTAGTCCAGATTAAACATACACTGTATTAAGCTGCTACATACACTAGCCTACTCCAATTAACTTTGGTATGGACTGTATTTGAACTCCAATCAATCTCACACTAATCCATGGTATAGTTATGCTCCTACGCCTCTAATTCCAACAGGATACTACGCACTTGATTCCCTTAGCTGATCTCACCCATAACCAAGAGTTTCTACGACCCAAAGTCGAAGACTTTAGCAAACAAATCTGTCTCACACAGAAAAGTCTACAAGATAGATAAATCCGTCTCCCACGAATAAACCTATGAGTTTTGTTCCGTATTTTGATAAATCAAGGTAAACATGAACCAATAAATAAAACTAGACTTATATTCCCGAAGAACAGCTCAGTTTTATCAATCACCTCATAATAGTCTTAATCGACCCAGTGAAAAAACATATTGGGGAATCACAAATGATGAGACGAAGATGTTTGTGATTACTTTTATATCTTGCCTATCGGAGATAGAAATATCAAGCCAATTATTACAATTATACTCGTATGATAGAAACAACAAGATCATATCACACAACTACAAGAAAAGTAGTATCGGTCTGGCTTCACAATCCCAATGAAGTCTTTAAGTCATTATAACCTGGTTTTAGAAGAAAAAAACCAAAGGTTAAAGCAGAATCGACTCTAGCTTAGCAAACTAGTATCACACAGAATATGTGGGGATTATGTTTCCCAGTTGCTAGAGTTCTCCCTTATATAGTCTTTCAAATCAGGGTTTGCAATCAATGTTAGCTTAGTAACAAAGCATTCAATATTCACCGTTAGATGAGAACCTGATTAGATAGAATCTAATATCTCTCAACCGTTAGATTAAAAACTTAGCTTTCCATACACACATGTACTTGACGATTTTGGGTTTGTGTAACCGTACCCAAACGTGTACAATAGTTGGTTCAATATTAGTCAACCAAATGGTTAGCCAAATGAGAACTTTCATATCAACCATATTCTTCTTCACTATAACTAGTTCAAATGAATCAAATGACCTAGTTAGAGAGTTATTCAATTTCTATGAGATTTTATGTACTACACAAGACACAATTGAATCAAAAATGATGTGATTCACTCGAATCAATTCATGAACTATAAAGCCACGGTTTGCAATAGCATTCCTTAGATAATTTAGATAAGTTCACGAACATCATTTTTAGACATAACCACTCAAGTTCACGGACTGGGTTCGCGGACTCAAGTAACCAGTTGGAGTTCACAAACTCCAGCAGAAATTCTCAGGTTCGAGAACTTCCGTCAGATCGCAGACTGGGTTCACGGACTGAAACCGAGCTACAACTCCAGCAGAAATTATCGGGTTTGAGAACTACGCACGTTCGCGGACTGGATTGACTGCTCAAGTTCCGGTTTTCAATTGATCAACAAAGTTCGCAAACTTCGGTTCAAGTGCTAAGGACTTATACATATATGTGTTACCACAAAAATGTTTATATCCCCAGTGGTTATATTGTCTAAACTCTCATTTCAATCATTGAAACATTCTCAGAGGACGTCATATAGTTGTTATTCACAAACTAGTTTTCTTCAGAGCAATTTCCAAAGTGATTGAAACATAACATGACTTTCGTCACTAGGAAAAGATGAACTTGGCTAAAGCGAAATCTTTACCAACACATATTTTGAGAAATAGATAAGCGAGATATACTCAGCTCGAAATGTCATATGTGTATATTCTAAGTCTATATAGTAAAACGACTTTTGTCTCAAGATATGAGATAGAGTAGATAGACTTTTGAGTGATAGATAAGTTCAAGTCTCCACATACCTTTTAGTTTATGAATATCCAATGGTTGCTTGAGTAGTCCTTCATCTTGTATGATGATTTCCATGGAGTTATTGAGCTCAACTACACTTTCTATCCTAGTCCGAGACCTTAGGTATAGTAGACTAGAAATCAAGACTTTATAGTTTTGATCACTAACATTGACAAACATGCTTGAGATAGCAACGCATGCAAGTTCGACCGAGCAATTCTCTAACAAATATTTTTTGAACAGTTAGTGATTCCGATGCATGTTTCAAGATCGAGTGGTGCCGCCTATGGGAGCGCCAAAGTTCTTTCTTCAACTTGCCATTTTCAGTATAAACTCGAGACGAGTTTCGTCGCAGTAGCGGAGCCTGATACATGACGTATTTTTGGCAAATCTCATATATTCTAAGATTTGGCTAAATCTTGGATATTTGTTAGTTTTGGTATTTTATTATTAGGATAATTAATTTCTTTATTGGATCCTGTTTTATGAGAATAATATATGCTTTAGAAATGTTCTAGATTTCTAGATTTAATGTTAGAAGGCTATAAATAACATTTTCCTTTATCATTGTAATTATCTTGGATTAGCTCACTTTTATCTAATTAATGAAATTATTGAGTTGTTTGGTTTACACCATTGATTGTTGATTTACTCTTGGATTAGAGTCATTATCGTCGTCTTTTCTCCTGGATTGGAGTTGATTATCATATTTGGGTCCTATTTACCGAAGTGGAATCTCCACGTGTCGGTTTATTCTAAATCGTTTTTTCTATGCCATATCAGAAAGTCTCTTTGAAATGATAAGGAACCCGAGCATAACCAAACTAACGAACAATGAGTGAATGACAATAAATGGTCTCATGGTTTAACCCCATCAATCTGACTGCAGGATAATAGAAGGTTTATATGTTAAACCGCATTAATCTAAAAAGAATGACTACCCCAAGTAGTCCAATAATGGAGATAAACTTGCCAATGAGGAACCTTCCAACAAATGCTAGCTTTAGACACACCTTAATTTGAGATTATGCACTTGAAATGATGGAAATAAGACTGGCATCTTGGAAAAATAGAATTCTTAACAAGGCTGGTAAACTCATTTTCATTAAGGACTGCGTTTCTAGTCTTCCCATCAGTGACGGAGCAAGCTTTTCCGATTAGGGGGTTAATTGTTTTTACCGTGAACATTAATAGTAAACAAAGCAGACGAAGGCCGCAATAAATTTTTTTTTAAAGGAATCGCATAATTAGTGAGCAATTGTGTTCCATTCCAGTATCAAATGAACAACAATATATTATCTTAATTAGTGATTTATAGGAAGGGAAAATAATGGAAGTCATCATGAACAACAACAATGGAAAAAATAAGAAAAAAAAATAAAAAGCAACATCGACAACAATGGACTAGTTACAATGAAAGAGATTGGAGTGCCAAAGAAGTAAAACACTCGATGCTCATGTTGATTTCACGGTGAAAATGCAAAAAAAAAAAAAAAGGTAGACCTAATTAGTGAAAATAGATTTCAGACCCTTAAACTTTCCCTCTCGGTGTCTCCTGTTCTCTCTTTTTACATTATTTTTGCAGATGAAACCACATATGGATTTATGATTTATGATTTATGATTATTTATTTTTATTTTATTTTTCTAAATAAGGTTTAGATTAAAAGCAGCTAGCAGAAATTGACAAATTCATCAAGGTTCGCTCTAGAAAGAGATATACCCCTAATGGTTGCCCCTTTCCGTTTGCCTAGAACTAAAACATGCGTATTAAGGTTCTTACATGAAAAAGAAAATACAAACACTAACAAGTAAACTTAAGCCACCGAAATCTATAAAATAAGAAACTTGATAAGGAAATCCCTAAAAAGCAAAACCTTGACCAAGGAAAAATAAAAACCATAAGACCCTTAAACTTTCCCTTTCGGCGTCTCCTATTCTCTTTTTTACTTCGGTGGACTAAATTACTTGGACCTAGCGGACTAACTTAATGGACATGGTGGTCTACTACTAAAATTTTACTTTGGCCAAAGGGAAAATTACTAACATAGTATGGTTTTATAACAAAAATGTGTGGGAGAGGGGGGCCTTTGGCTCCGCAACTTCTTCCCATATATTACTTGTCTCTGTATCACCTCCACCTGCAAGTGTTGAAAAGAAAATGATCAATTTGATTAGAAGATTTCCTTTTCTCCATAAATTTCCGTTGGGGAGATGTTGAAGGTAAAAAGAAGATGGCTTGGGTTTCTTGGAAAAAGGTAAATATATCTAAAAACAATTGTGGACTAGGAGTTAAAAACTTAAGAACTACTAATAATTAAGGCTCTTTTAATTAAATGGATCTGAAGATATGCAAATCAGAAGGGAACACTGTGGTCTGTGGAGAATAATTGTTCAACAGAAAACTAAAGTGAATGAAGACTTAATGCTTCCAGCATATGAAGATACGGCTCAAGGAGGAAATCTATGGAGAAAAGTGGTTAGATTGGTTCCAGAAATACAAAACTATATCACATTCACGGTTAACAATGGTAGATGTATTAGGTTCTGGCAAGACAAATAGGTTAACAGGGGATGTCTTAAAGACCTTTTTCCTGTAATTTACAAAGCTTGCATGAGGAAAAAAGTTACCATAGATGAAATGGTTTGAAGGAAGATGAGAGAGAGTTTTTAAAACTAATATTAATGCATATAAACAAATGGAATGGGACATTCTTAAAAAGAGATTTGGGGGCAGTTCCAATTTTTACAACTATAGATGATGGTTTTCAGCTTATGGATAGTTTTAGTACCAAATTCTGCCATGAAATTCAAGAAAAGAATTCTAAAGAATGCAGTTTTCATAAGTTCTTATGTAGATCTAATATCCCAAATAAAGTTAGCTTCATTTTATGGGTTATCTTCCAAAACTCTCTCCCAACAAGGACAATGCTGAGACATAGAGGAGTGCCGCGAGATAGTAACTCTATCAGAGAAATTACAGATTACCTTGATGATGCATTGCATCTTTACATTCAAAATTTGGTATTACTTTCAAGGAAAATGTAAAAACAATTTGGGAGATTATGCACCACGATATTATTTAGAACATCTGTAATGAACGCAATGGAGTAGTGTTTGTCCTGACCTTTTTCTCTCTTAATAAAAACTTTTCACTTTCGAAAAAATAAATGAGAAACTTGCCAAATCATACTCCGTGCACAATAAGTGTTACGGTAACCCATAAACACGACAAGTGGAAAAGTAGGCCCATGATACCAACCATAAGGCAAAGAGATGAGGATAACTAAGGGAACACCGGCAACGGAAAACATTATCAAACAATGTATATATAGTAAAACCTCTATAAAAGAATACTCTATAACGGAATAAACTCCATAAATGAATAAAAAATTCTGGTCCCAATTTGGCTTAATTTTTGTAAAATTTACCTCTATATAAGAATAAACTCCATATAAGAATAATTTTATATGGTCCCAATAATATTCTGAAACAGAGGTTTTACTGTATAAGTTTACGAATTTGTTATCCATCTTTCAATATACGAATCCTACAGGAATGAGTAATTAATTACAATTAATATTTACTTATATACTAAGATTGATTACGTACTACTTGTGTTAATCTTATTATAAAGATAAAATAATATAATGCGAAAAAAAAAATACAAGACACCAGAAGTTTTGGTAACGAGGAAAACTGCACTTAAATAAAATGCCTGGTACCTCATCCAGATTTGAACACCAATTTGTAGTAAGCCTCTACAAACACTAGTCTATTATTAGTCTTCGGACTCGAATGTAGTTGAGGTCGAATTCACGTTTCAATCAATTCAGCTACAGTCGTGCTCTTTACGTCTCTTGAACCTCGCAAACTTCTAAGCAATTGATTCCTTATATTTACATCATAAGATTTATTTCAGAAAAAGTGAAGACTTTTGATATATGCCTCTAATAAATAAGTTTATTTGATTTTACTTTAGATCGATAGATTGAGGCTTGAAAATCTGTCTGTAATAGACAAAGCTAGCAAACCTTAAAAATCCAGAACACTTACACTCAATGAGGAGAAGCCTGGATCAATAACCACCTCCCACAAACAATCTTAAACCAATCAATTAAGAAGAGTTTCAGATATCTATCTTGAGAAATCACAAAGTCTGAGACGAAGAGAACTTTGAGATTCCTACCTATCTTGTTCCCAAAAGATATTATTAAAACCTCGATAATAGAATAAACAAGATCAGGATACACAAACTATCAAGGTAAATATTATCAGATCTGGATTCACGAACCCCCTAAGAGAAGTCTTAGTTTAAAACTATACCTAATTATGTTTCTTGGAAGAAACCTAGGTCAATAGAGGATGACTCTAGCAAACAATTAGGACATATAAGTGTCATGTATTTAATTTCCTATATGTTTTAGTCTCTCTATTTATAGACTTTCAATACCGAGGGTTTCTTAGAATTCAAGCTAAGATAACTTGAGATTCAAACAAACACTTTCTCTGTTTAGCTGAAACTCTTGTAAGGAGTTCATGTAAGCATGTGATAAATATGTCTTGAAACTACATAGAAGAATATACACCATTTTCTTAGTTTTGGTACCATGTAATGATAGTTCATGGAAAGTATTCCATATGACGTATAATAAAATTCGTGTTTATTCAACACTTAAGACATGAATCATGATGCACAAGCACAAAATGATTTAGTGATCAAAGATGTCTTATAGATATTTAACATAGTGATAACAAGTTAAATATATTTGTGAAAATAGTTCATGAGCATCTGTTGAATTCGTATTGGGTAGGTATGCAACAAGGTATGCATACCTAAACCTATTCGAGAATTCAGATGGCCAAGGTACGCGTACCCTAAGGTAGTTCCCGAACACTCCTTTAGGTATGCATATATGGGTTCATGCAGATCAACCCGTTCACGAATTCAGAATATCATGGTACGCGTACTGGGTATGTGTACCTACTCATATTTAAGAACTTTAGATATCCATGGTTTGCGTATTGAGTATGTGTATCTATCCTGACTCCAGATTTTAGTAGTTCCGAAAACTCTCTTTTGATGTTTTGAAACATTCCCAATTACTATAGATATAAAATATTATTGCTTGGGAAATTTCCAAATGATCCATGAAAAGGCGGGGGTCTAACAACCACACCCAATATTTCTCTTAGCCATATGTATGGACTAACTCCAATATACTTTCAAGATAATCAACTAGACATTTAGACTTAATCTTAAGAAAAGTATATCCAAGAGTTATATCTCTATTTCTCAATTCAATCTGCAATCAAACAAATAGGAATTTGCGAGCCCGATTGAATATAAGAAATAACTTGGACCGTATCAAAAACAAATACCCAAGTGTCAATCAATTTAATCAACAACCAAAGGTTGGATTCACAATTGATTGAACTTACGCACAACCTGTGATATTTCAATTATATAAAAAATATAATACGAAAAAGAAATAACACAGACACCATAAGTTTTGTGAACGAGGAAATCGCAAATGTATAAAAACCCCGGTACCTAGTCCAGATTTGAACACCACATTGTATTAAGCCGCTACAGACACTAGCCTACTCCAATTTAACTTCGGACTGGAATGTAGTTGATCCCTAACCAATATCACACTGATCAAGGTACAGTCGCGTTCCTTACGCCTCTAGAACCACGCCGGATTCTGCGCACTTGATTCCCTTAGCTGATTTCACCCACAACTAAGAGTTGCTATAACCCAAATTCGTAGACTTGATAAACCAATCTGTCTCACACAGAAAAGTATATTGAATAGATAAATTTGTCTCCCACGGATACCTATGAGATTTTGTTCCATCTTTTGATAAATCAAGGTGAACAAGAACCAATTGATATACCGGACTTATATTCCCGATGAACTGCCTAGAAATATCAATCACCTCACAATAATTTTAATCGTATGGTAGAGAAACAAGATATTGTGCAATCATAAACGAGGAGACAAAGATGTTTGTTACTACTTTTTATCTTGCCTATAGGAGATTAAATCTTGAGACAATCTTAGAGAAGATAGTGCTCAATCACTATAGAAAAAACAAGATCAGAACACGCAACTACAGAGAAAATAGGTGGGTCTGGCTTCACAATCCCAATGAAGTCTTCAAGTCATTAACCAATAGGGTTTTGGAAAAACCTAAGGTTAAAGGAGAATCGACTCTAGTCGCAACTAATATCACATGGGAGATGTAGGGATTAGGTTTCCCAGTTTTTATAGTTCTCCTTTATATAGTATTCAAATTAGGGTTTGCAATCAATGTTACCTTGGTAACAAAGCATCCAATATTTACCGTTAGATGAAAACCTGATTAGACTCAATCTAATATTTTTCAACCTTTAGATCGAACTTAGCTTGTTACACACAGATGAAAACTGACTTCATTTAGATATGGGTAACCGTACCTAAACATGTACAGCTTTGTTGGCTTAACAATATTTAACCAAAGTTATCCATATGAACACTTTCATATCAACCTTATTCATCTTAACCATAACTAGTTCAAATGACTCAAATGAAACTAGTTCTAGAGTTGTTCAATTATTTATATTCTCATGGAAGTATACAAGTGTTTAGGCTATCGTAGGCTCAAAAAATTAATAAATATATTTCCCACTAATCAACTGGTAATATAGGGGTAGTAAGAGATCGTTCCCATAGAGAGTTGTGTAATTGATAGGTTATTTGATCAGCAAGATAAAGTAAATAACAAAAGAGGGGTTTTGGTTTATAATATGTAAATAAAAATTCAATAAGAAGAAAAGATATGATTAAGGAATCCTTCGCCGTTACCAAGATTAGAATACTTATATATTGTTCATAAGCTCAGTGCTATCCCAAAAACTCCTTATACCACGGATATAGAAGCTCTCCAATACCAGATTCTATTCAACCGAACCACCAAGTAGTAGCTCACTCAAGGTGTAATCCAATCGAATGCTTTAAGATTTATGAATTAGGTTAATCCCAGCAGTTAAACTCTTAGCTCAAGGTTTACTTGCTGGTGTTGTCTTCACACACGATTTCTCCACAGAATCCCTCTGTAAGGTCTCGCGATTTCTACTTGTGTAGAGAGTTATTCGACGATTACTTATCTCTTAATCTCCACTAGCAATAGAATTATCAATGGACTAATCTAGTATGCATCCCAAATCAATCTAAGAATCACTCATAAACCCTAAATACGGTAAAGACAAACCATGATGATTAAAACCTCAAATAGATTTTTATTATTAATAAAGCTTCACGCTTGGAACGTTGAATTCATCCTTAATCAACAAAGGATTTATCTACTCATATTACAAAGAAGATGAATAATGGTGGTTTCCCCCTAAAGGTGTAAACCTGAGGTTTTGATGTAGAACTTGTGATATGAGACGATGATCTATTATTTTACATAACCTAATACCTTTGTATAGGTTTACATTGCTTGGTCTCCAAGTATTTAGTTAGGTTTAGGAACCCGACCCGAAATAACGAAATAACATATCCAAGCATGCCCTTAGGCTTTCCAAGTGTGAACCAAGTAACCAAACTTCAAACTCCAGCAGATATTTTCGGAAATACGTCTGCGAACCCGTCCGCAATCCCAGTTCGCGGACTGCACTATCTTCGGTTTTCAATAGAAATTGTTTTGGCCACAACGTCTTCATCCGAACTCGGAATGACCACATTTTTTTTGAATTATTTTTATCTTTCAATTATCTTCAATATGGTGATGATAAATCCTTAATTTGAATGATTTAAGATCGGTATTTGGCCCTTATCTTGATTTTGAGCGTTTTGCTCCTTTTTGTCGCACTTCTTCCACTTCTCTTGAACTTGGTCACTTGGATACTTGGAATACTTCTATTCTTAGATATTTTCAGCACTTTGTAGCTCCTTTTTGGATGATTCACCTATTATAGGCAAACAAGAGAAAACAAGAGTAATAATACGAAAATATGCAAGAATAATAGATTAAGCAAGTATGGAATGGACACTAAAATCATATGAATTATGCACTTATCAACATGACACAATTGAAGCAAAATCAATTTTGATTCACTCGAATCAATTCATGAACATTATAGCCACGGTTTGCAAAATATTTCATTCCTTATTTTATATATATATATATATGTATGTATGTATATGTATAAGTTCATGAACAAACCGATATTAAATTATAACCTACTAAAGTGGCCAGACTAAGTTTGGGTTTGCCAATATGCTAACGGGTACGCATAACACCAAACTCAGTTAAGTCCCGAAACTTGAACCTTACACCAGTACACGTACCGGTATGCGTACTTAGTTCCAGGACTTCCACTAAACCAATCATACGGGTATGCATACCATGGTTCCCGGCCTTGGAATAACTTGCGACAGTTGGCGTGCAAGTACGCACACTATTAGAGAATAGCTCAGTTGAACCCACCAAGCATTGGTATGTCAAGTTTGGTTGTCATATTTTAGTGAATCAAAACTCATTTTAAGAGTCGCTTGATGTTGTGAACCCTTATGGTTTGGGTGACTTTTTGATTTAGCAAGATTAAGTTCTAGACCATGTTGGTAGGCTTTATAAAATTCTCATGAGGGATCCTGATAGAAACAATATGTGAAAAAGTCACAATAAGTTGAATCGTTTTGGTTTAGCATAAAAGCATATGTGTTTCAAGGGTTTTCTCTGGTAAAGGTTGGTTGTTGTTATTATTTTGTTTTGCATAAGGATGACAACATAATGATATTTAGATATCAATTCTCCCTGGAAGAATATGCAAACATATTGGAGAAGTGGATGCGAAATTAAGGTAACAATCTTGTTAGTTAATTGTTTTCTTGTTTAAGAAAAGCCTGATTTTATTGCATATATCTTTATTGCTTTTTCTTAACAAAATTTCGGTAAAAATTATGTTTTATTCCATTATGTGTGTATGTATGTGTGTGTGATTCAATTGGTTCCGGTTAAGAAAAACTATTATCATCTTGCATTACTGTATGGTATCAATTGTTTAGGCTTACAAAATTTCGGTGCAATTGCGGTGCTTTAATGTTTATGTTGTTTCAATTGCTTCCGGTTGAGGTGAATAATTATACAAGTTGATTTATTTGGTTTGTATGAATTGTTTATGGCTTAACGAAAGAAACTTTTTACGGGATGAATTGTTTAGTCCAATTCAATTCTGGATAAGAGAAACTAAGTTAATTCTGATCTTAGTTAGACTTATCAAAGTGGAGGTTTCAGTTATTCAAATATAATCGAATGCCTTAACAAGAAATGTTAGTTAACTAACCTAGCATTTGGCTTGTTCAAAATTTAAAGGTCTAAGTTATATGGATAATTAGAACCTGATAAGAAAAATAGAGTTATCTTTATTTTGGTCTTATCGAATGAAGCGATTGTATTTGTACAACCGGTTTAACAAAGGAACTAATGTGATTAGTTGATTTTTTGGTTTGCTAAACTATGTGGCAAAATTGCTTCGGGAAATTATTTCCTTGGTAACATATCAAAACATATTGGTTATCAAAAATGGTATGTGGAACCCTCGTGCCTAACTCTGCATGTTGCAAATATTTTGAAATTTGTAAGACCCTTTTCGTGTTGTCCTTTTTTTTGTCATTTTGTGACAAAAGGGGGGAGAAATATATGGAGTAAACAAATGATACTGGTGTCAATTTTATATTGATTGGTATCACTAAGGGAAAGGACATTGGTACTTGAACGTTTATCTAACAAAAGAGGAAAAGTATAGACTAAGGGGGAGTAGCATATCATATTAATTAGTATAACAAAGACGTGCGGATTGAAAATCTACCTATCTCACCTTTAGGGGGAGTATTAGCTTTGTTATTATAATATCAACAACGACATTTAAGGATTGAATGTATACATGTTATTGTGATGTTGAATTCGGGAATCAAGCGTATGTGTAATGAATTCTTGTAATTTGTTTATCCATATGATGTAAGAGTTTTGTCACTAAAATTGACAAATGGGGAGATTGTTAGAGAATAGTTCGGTTGAACCCACCGAGCGTTGGTATGTCAAGTTTGGTTGTCATATTTTAGTGAATCAAAGCTCATTTTAAGAGTCGCTTGATTATGTACTAGAGTCAACTTCGTATAGGTTAGCTTGAAAGTATAAGGATATGAGACATTACAAGTATTGCGAAGACTTGAAGAAGTGAAGAAGTAAGAAGCTACAATGACGACATCATCCTTCCACTTGAGGTTAGTAATATTTGACTTGAAATGTTTCATTCCCTAACGTATATTTCAAGTTTTGTATATTGAAGAAAAAAAATTGTGAAGCATGAACACTCTAGATAGACATATTATTAAGGAATACAATACGAGGTTTATTGCTTAACCATTAAACTTTGTAGATAAGACATTGACATAATCGTTTGAATGCTATTGTGATTATGTATGGATATGAGGTGAGGATTTCATCCCAGGAAATAATATTTTACATGAGTTTTAAGGAATAAAATTCATGAACTTGTTTTGTGAATCGAAAAGGAAATCGCCAGGCGTTATTGGTATTGTTATTCATTGCATATCTTTCGAAAAACCAATATGTGTGATTAGTATAACCGCTCATGACTTGTTTGTGTTCTAGGTAAAACTTTTCAAAAAGGCCTGACTTATGTATTTGTATGAATTTTATTAGTGAAACAGATCTTAAGTAATCACCTGATGGTATGATCGAGTTTGTGAGTGTATATGACCATCTCTGGGTAAAGGGAAACCGATCCTAGTAAGAGGTGCAACACATCACAAAGGAGAATCGGTCCTTGTATGAGGTGCAGCAAGGTTTATAGCAGAAAGAGGAACCGATCCTATGGACATATGCAACATGTTTTTAGGTAAAGGGGGACCGATCCTATGGACATGTGCAAAACATATAAGTTAGATACCATATATATGTGGGGAACCGATCCTAGTACCTAGTCAACCGAATTTTGGAAAGCAAGTGTGACTATGCACAGTACTCACATGGAGGTAGAACCAAAACTTGTTTTGGTAGAACCGTTAAACACATGATTTGTGATTGAGTGTTCTTGAAAGTTAGATGAACCAATTCTAAACTTGTTTGGAAGTGTGGAAAATCGGTTTCAAGGATGTAAGTATGAAAGAGGACTTACAAAGTAAGGATGTCGACACACTTTAAACACGTGCATTAATGCTTATCTTTTATCGTTCAAAATTATTCCTTAATAGATAAAGGAAGAAAATCCCAGGATCGAAATTAAATAAGTTAAGAATCTTTTATTTAAGGTTTTTAATTTTATATATGGAAAATAAGAATTATTAATGTGCATTTACAAATCAGAGATTTTCCAAGGAGATTTTCGGTCAATATTTTGGACAGAGCATTTCTAGGAATTATGGAAACCGAATTTGGAATTATATTGCACATCTTGAGAATATTTTCGGTTATGGAAATTCCTTGGTGTCTAAACTTCCTTGTCTATAAATAATTGAAGTTTGCATTTCTGGCAAACTAATCCTTCGTGACAACAAACTTCCTCGGTTGTGTTGTTACTGGTGAATCCATCCTATCCGGAGAGGAGAGTAACCTAATTAGGATAAAACTCTTACGGCCTCTCAGTTTAAAGTCTTCTTTGGGATTGAGAAGATTTATTAGTACCATTGGTGGGAAACTAGATAATTGTGGTTTATCTTATGTTTTGATTGATTTGATTGACTAACGGTGGTTGAACTTTGATTGTACCTAGTTTGTTTATGCTTGAGAATCTTCTCTTCTGATATAAGATTCACTTTAACTAGATTGAAGTTTCGACATGGATATGTAGAATATTTTTAGTGTTAAAGACGATCTTGTGATAATCCATTTTTAATAGACTCTGTTCTGTGCGTGATTGATCAAAAGAGATTCAAGGAGTTGTGTGTAGGCGTTTATTGAAGATTTAAGAAGTTTTGAAGACAAAGAAGATATTAAAGATTTCTGACTTGGATTTGTAATCTTTGGTGTGCACAATACTTGTTTTGGTAAAAGAGGATCCAACTATAGTCAGTTTATCCTTATGGTAGATTAGATTAATTAGTGGTGTAGATTGGCATCAATACAATTCTTTGTGATTAAAAGTATTGATTGCAAAATCTTAAAAATTACCTTTAGTAGTTGAGAATAAGATAGATCTAAGGACCTAAAAAAGGAGTTTATTGAGATAAACAGAAGAGCCTTTGTCTATCTCATATCACTTGGTTGAAGAGAGTTAATACCAAACAGATTTGTTGTTCCTTTACTGTTTGGAATACGAACCAAAGGAATTGTTCCAAGTACGTGACTTATTACAGGTCGGAGGCGTGGGAATACAGACGGAACTAGGTGAACTAAAAGTTCAGTTTCTTGGTCTCAACTATACGAAGTTAGTTTATTTTGTATAGCGGCTTAATCCTGAGAGTATTCAATTCTGGACAAGGTCCCAGGGTTTTTCTGCATTTGTGGTTTCCTCGTTAACAAAATCTTGATGTGTCTTTTACTTTTCTATTTCCGCAATTATAATTGTTTTTATTATAATTAGAAGTAAAATACACAAACATTAATTCCTATTTACTTGATAGCAATCTTATTGTGTTTGGTTAAGTATGAACCTCTTATCAAGTAAACATACTTGGTTGTTGTATTGTCTCGATCTCATATCCATAGACGATCACACAAAGTGTGAACCGATTAGTTGTATTGTCTCGACTCAGTCTATATACAATCACTTTCGAAGAAAGGACTTATAGGTGGAAAAGTTTTAGCCTAAGGTATATTTGGGGTACCCTCGCCTTTTCAATTAGTATCAGAGAAGGAAAACACGAAAATATCTAACAATTTGTGTTTGGTGCGATCCATCCTATAAGAATGAAATCGATTTCCCATGAATCGATTTCAATTAACGTACTGCCAAGATTTGACATAACAAACTATCTATGGTGGAAATATGCTATGAGATCTTTTCTTCAATAACGAGACTTTAATACATGGCTATTAGTCGTCGATGGTTGTATTCGTCCAAAGATAGAAAATTCATAAACTGGGTTTAAATGCTTAGTAGATTTCTCAAAAGAAGAAAAGGGACTAGCAAAGCAGAATTCAGATGGTTTGAATGATACAATACATCTTGTAATCCGTGATTTACAACATCATGTATCAACATGTCAAACTTCGAAAGAAGCTTGGGATAATCTTTAGATCGTATTCGCAGGAAAAACTTTAGAGAAAGAAGCTAGACTTCAAACTCTTACGTCCGATTGGGAAAACCTTTGAATGGATGACAACGACACTTTTGAAGAGTTTCATCTTAAACTTTATGAGATAATTAATGCCTCTTTCTCTCTTGGGAAGACTATCTCTGAAAAGGATATAGTGTACAAAATTCTCAGATCGTTTCCACCAAGATACAATTCTAAGAAGCATGCAATCATAGAAGCAAATGATCTCTCAACTCACTCAAGAATCACACTCATTGGAAAGTTAAAGATCTTTTATCATGAATCACTGTCTATTCAAAATAAAGGAATTGCTTTTAAAGCTGAGAAAATTCTGAAAGATCCAATGGAGAGGAATAGACATATGGATGATTCAGATGAATAGATTGCAGAAAATTATGATAATGAAATTGAACAATCATTATCATTGATTACCAGATAGTTTCAAGACCTCTTAAAGAAAAGAAATAAGGGGTTCATAAAAGATACTCATCGATCTTATCGACCACATGATCGAGTTCCTGTCAAAAAGTACCATGAAGAAGATGATGAATATCAGCCGTAATTCTTTAAGTGTAAAGGGTTTGGTCATATTTCTAAAGACCATCCCAATCTTAAGAAGTACACTGGAATCAAGGGTTTGGCTGTAACTCTTGATGAGACCTCTGATTCATACGATTCCGAAGAAGAGAAAACAACTAATATTGCGTTATGATGCGTGTCGTAACCACAACAAATTAATTAATATTTTACTACCTAATTAACAAGTAATATAGTGTAGTCAAGTTCGTTCCCACGTGGAGCAAGAGGTTTTAGTTGTCTTAATATGTCACAAAATGGGGGTTTTGGTTTAGATTTTATAAAGCAAAATAAATAAACAAAGCAATTAAAAAGATAAAGTTGAAATCAATAAGGGAAGTTAGATCAAGGAATCCTTCTTCCTTGCAAAACAATGATTCAAGTTATGTTCTTTTCCACTTTTTATTAGTCACATATTATCACCAACCGTAGATATAGCATCTAGATCAGTGCTAACCCTTAAATCCCTTGTATCACCGGATACGTAAGTTCTCGACTACCGGATTCTATTTACCAAACCATCAAGTAGTAGATCACTCAAGATGTAATTTAGTTAAACGTATTAAGATTCATGAATTTATTAGGTTGATATTAGTAGTTAGACTCTTAGATAAAGGTCCACTTTCTAACGTTGTTTTCACACACAATTGCTCCATGGAATCCCTCCGCAAGGTCTCGTGTTTTTTACTTGTGTAAAGAGTCAATAAACGATTACTTATCCCCTAATTTCTACTAGCTTTAGATTGAGTTAACAAATCGATTTAGCGTGCACTCTAAACAACCTATCAATCAATCATAAACACTCTTAATAGAAAAAACAAACGATAATCATATGAAAAAATTCACAATAGATTTAAAACAAAACTCAAAACATGTTAAGAACTAGGAATTCATCCCCAATCAATAAAATTATCTACTCATGCTAAAGAGTTCACACAAAGAATTAATAAAAGAAAATTGGTGTGTATGTAGAGGTGTAAAAGTGTAGAAGTGTGTAAGTGTATATATGTAAAAAGTTGTAGAGAACTCCTTTATTTATAGGCTTCAATGCTCTCCAATCCTTGTAGGAAAAGAATCCCTTTCTCATAATAACACCACTTTCCCAATTTGAGCCTTATTCCAATTTCAAGCACAAATCTCCAAATTTTCCAAGTTTTCTTCCAATTCCCAAATTTAAGTCTTCACACCCATGAGTCTAGAATACTCTTCAAAAAATTCTGCATAAATTTGGTCGCCGGAGAAATCCTGGTGCAACCGGAATCCAGTCAGAAATGATACCGCCGACAGCCTAAGTTCTGTCGCCGTCGATAGAATATTCCGTCAAAGTAAACGGTCAAAATGGTCAAACTGTCAGTCGAGAGGGTCAAGGGAGTAGAGTCAGCCATTAAGTCAGCTGTCTATCTGAGTCTTATTCAGCTGAGTTGGATCGGTCATCAGCCGGTAGGAGTTGACTCGCGAGAGAATAAAACCGGCCGAGTTTCGGCTGTTTACATGACATTCTGGCCGTTGTTTCAAGCCATTCTTTTCTTCATTCCCTATAACAATCCTAGGCATACATCTATTCAATATTTGCAGCGCAATACCACCTTCATATCACCCATATCAGCTCAATATTGAGCTCAATTCTTCCTCTATTCCCGAGTTGCATCAATTCCATCTCCAACTGAGTCTTCCAATTCATCCTCATACCCATGGAAAACAACAACATCAGTTGGGTTCTTCAATTATCTCAAAAAACCCATTGATTATTTTCCTGTTTGAACTCAAAGCAACAACCTATTTGATCTTTATCAAATCGCAACAACATCGAACCCATCTCTTTAACTGGAAGTAGCAGATGCATCCACCAAATCCATAGCAAACCCTACCGATCTCCACAGCTTCTCATTCAAACTCAGAGAGAAACAGAAACTCAATTCTTCAGTGGTAACATCCTCGTTTCTTCTCCAAAATCGAATCCGAGTTTAACCCTTTATTTATCACCATCTTGCCATCCTTCATGCACCAATTCATCTCAAACTCGGCTTCATATTTTAGTTCAATGTCAGCTTCCCCTTCTTCTTATTTTCAAGTGTAAATTGAGGTGGATTGAATGAGAGACAAAAATCTCTCGAATTTAGGGTTGTAGTCGGATTTATGCACCCAACTGTATAAGAACCACCCAGATGGTAGTCCCTTAACCAGTGCTGGTCTGCGTTTAATACTCCTTCAAAAGAGAGTTTCCCTTAACCATGGCTCAGCTCCCGATAATGTTCGTCTGGTAAAATGATAATTGTTCCCTTATTCTTAATTTTAGATGATTTTTTCTTTCTTTTCCTCTGTGCAACTCCAGAGTACATAATAACTCAAAAGCACATGTAAAATACATAATTCACAAGAAAAATAGCAAAGAAAGCATAAACAATAGATAATAAATAAGATGTATTCTACGCCCTATCAAATTCCCCCACACTTAGACTTTGCTAGTCCTCGAGCAAATCAACTAAAACTTACAAATTCGAAGCATTCCAGCGTCCCAAGCATCCAAAGAGCTATGAGGACATAGAGTTTCTGCATGCTAGTAATAAGAAGTTAGAAATACTAAAGAACATATTCTCATTCTTAAATGTTGAGTGAGAAATAACCACACCATAATGAGAGAACGCGTGTTTGAGAGCGATCAATAAGCATTTCGCCTCGACATCTGCCTCAGAAAAAAGGGTTTTATGAAATTGCACTCAAAAGACAGCTTTTTTATGGGTCTCACATGTGTGCAGGTAGGAATGAAGAGAGAAATCCTGCAACACGTTGAATGGTGGGAAGGACAACTTCCGAAATATTTTAAAAAACCCACATCTTTTAACATTTTGAAAAAATATGTTACTTACGATCTCTAAGAAAGGAAATCAACCACTATTATCGAGGATGAGTTACTTACTTACCTTCACATCCGATTGGAAATTATGATAACACCACTCTCACGGCATCTAATAGAAGCATCTTTGGCTTCAACTATTGATGATAAATTCTCGAACTTCGTAGATCCTTGACAATTTGTAACATTTTTCCTTAAAATCCTTGTCGCTTGAAACTTCCTTATAGATTTTTCCTTCCCCACGGCGTATAAAAATAAAAAAAAAACAAAAACAAAAACAAAAACAAAAACAAAATAACAAATTTTTCTTGTCTCTTTTTTTCTTTTCATTTTTTTTTATGTGGAGACAAGAGAAATAAAATACAAAACAAAGTGAAAATAAAACAAACCATGTCCGTGGGAAGAGTACTTTACCACTTGATTCTTCACAACTTGTATCGTCTTGAAATCATAAACTTCAATAATTCTCACCTTTTGATTTTCTTTGCTCTTGTAAATAAGTCTTCAACTTGGATATAAAATTATGCTCATTGTATTGTAAGTCTTCAACATATATATATAAAAATCTGCTCATTGTATGGTGCTTTACTTGAATTTGAAATTTGCTTTTTTTTTTCTTGTTCCGTTGCTTGTAAACCTTGAACGTCTTCAACTTTCCTTGTAGATTTTGATGTCTCTCCTTGTTGATGATGATGGTGTTTCTATGGACCCGTTGTTGTCGAGAGAGAGAATGGTGTTAACTGCAAATCGAACTACAAGAAGGAGCCTTTCATCTACCCTCATGATTGAAAAAAATTAGCACTCAAGAGATCAAAAATAGTGCTGAAATTGGTGTGAAGTTGGGTAGCTCACCATTCTACCCGGAATTAACGTACGGTGACACACACTCAAAAGAAAGCTTTTTAGTCAGATGGAAGAATTTCTGGTCGGTGCCTCACATGATATAAAAACGGGTAGTCTCCACTAATGATTGATCAACAACTCTAATAATGCATTCCTCTGCACCTCATTTGCATCACCGACATGATTAAATCCATTATTTAACACTCTAACAAGCAAGAAATCCGAACGTAGTTCCATAACACTTCCAAGTTTAATTATGTCGGTCAGAATTCTCTATGTAAACATACCTAAAAGTATGCTAGTGACTCTAAAATCTCTACAAGTTGAAGGTTTTATGTAAAAAAAATAAAATTAAAAAATAAATATGCTTAGCCACTCCCCCACACTTAAACCTTACATTGTCCTCAATGTAATTGAATCATCTTAGTAAAGTCAAGGTGGGAAATCCTAACATGATATGGAACAAGAAAAATAAATAACAAAATAAAAAGAAAAAGGTTAAGAAATACAAAACATATGGGTTGCGTCCCATTTAGCGCTTGTTTTAAAGTCGACGGCCCGACTTGTATCTTGCTAGATTCATTCCCCATATACTAACTGTAGGACCAGAATATCGCCACTATATTATTCTTGCGAGAATTAACGACATTCCTGCGAGTTATGCTACGAGGTTCAATAACAACATACTGAAAGTGTTGAAGGATGATCTAATAAGTGACGTAATGAATGATGACAGCCAAAACATGAGAAGAGCGTGATGATTCTGCGAGGATTAAAGTACCTGTGAGAGTGGATATTATAGCTATTGCGAATATCTCGCGGGCCAGATCCGAAATTAAAGGACAGCTTAGCTGTCAACCACTATGTAACTACCCTATATATAGAGGACCAATAGATTTGAGAATGGAGAGATAATTTTTGAGTGATGAGAAAATCTTGAAGAGAGAGAAAAACTTAGAGGAGGCGGTTGTAATATTGATTTCTCAGATTTCTGTAATTCTTTCTGGATCAAATTAATAAAAATATTGTTCTTTATCTTCAAATTATGTCTTAATCTTTGTGAATTCTTACTAAAGGTGTAGTGTAGGATTTCCCGCAACTACATTTTGGAGCCCAGAAATAGGGAATTGAAAAACTAAAGATTGACATTGTGATTGGAAGATATCAGGAGTAATTGGTGGAAGATTTTAAGCAATTTTCAGTAATACATTAAAGCTAATGGCTAGAAGAAGAAGAAACACGTCAGAGCCACCAACGACCGTAAGAAGAAGTAAAAGACTTGTAGGAGAAGAGACAAATGAAATAGGAGGATCTTCAAGATTGAGGACAAGAAGGCACAGAACAAGGAATGATGGAGAAAATCAGGTTCAACAGCCAAATCAGCAAACGCCAATACAAGATAGAGATGTAGATTATGATAGAGTGAGTGTGCTTACTTGGCGATCGGATTCAGTGGAAGAAGCAGAAAATCCACAATTAAGAAATGAAAGGCGGGAAGAAAGAAATCACGCAGTAGATGAACGATTAATTCGTGGACATGATGCAAATGAAACATTGGAGGAATTAAGACAAAGAGAACAAGAAGAAAAAAGGTTAGCGGCTGAAGAGCATGCGAATCTAACAAGGAAAAATCACGAGTTAAGAATGGAGAATTTGAGGTTACAAAGAAGAAGAACAAGAAGTACTGTAAGATCAAGTTCACAATCATTTAGAGAAGGAGTAAGGCAAAATTCTCCAATAAGAAATGTCGGTGAAAATATTCATGAAGAAATGCAGAATCCAAATGAGGAACATTATTATGGATGAGAGGAAATAGCAAATGATTGTTATGTTCCTCGCAATAACACTCCCGCAAGACGTGATAATAGAAATCAAGAGGGTGGAAATAACCAAGATGGAGAGGAAAATCAAGAAGAAGGAAGAAGAATATTACATGAGCGAGAAATTCAAAGAAATCGAAGAATAATAGAGGAAGAAATTGGGAGACATTATGATGAACAATCACGTTTATCTTGCGAGAGAGAGAGAGAGATTAAGAGCAGAAATAGAAGAACAAGAATTTCAAAAAGCAATACGTCAGAATAATCATGAAAATCGAGAAAGGAGACGTGCAATAAACCATGATAATGATAATATCAATGAAGAGTATGATAGAATACAAAGGAGAATAGAAAGACAGCAAAGAGAGGTGGTGAGAAATGAAGAAAATGATAGAGAAGAAAATAAAAGGAACAATCTGCTGCGAGTTCAAGAGGAAGGTGAAGGAGAAAACCGCAGAAGAAGGTAGAATGAAGATACTAAAGAAGAAGTAGAAAATCTCGCTAGACAAGAAAGACATGAGCGCAGAAGAAGGGAGGATGTGTTGAAAAGACCAATAGAGCAAGATTCAGGTGGAAATGAGCAAATCCTGAGAGAATTGGCAGAAATGAGGGGAATATTAAATAATAAAAGAGAAGGAGGTAGAAGATAACTTGATGAGGCCATTGAAGAAGTTTCAAAAACTCCATTTACTCAAGCAGTACAATTAGGTGGAATACCTCCAAAATGAAATTTGCCAGCGTTAACTAGTATTTTTGATGGAACTACATGTGTTGTTCAGCATATCAAAGACTATGTTAGATGTATGCTACAATGGGAAAACCATGATGCTGTACTGTGTAAATATTTCGTATCCAGCTTAACTGGTGAGGCATTAAAGTGGTTTGAGGGTTTACCCAAGAATACAATAACTTCCTTCATTCATTTACAGACTACCTTCTTGGGAGCATACATAAGTAACAACTCTTCACGACCTGGGATCGAAGATGTATTTGGGTTAAAACAGAGAGTTGGAGAGAGTTTGAAGCATTTGACATTTAGATGGAAAACGATGTGTAGAGAGATGGCTGGTAGAGTAGATGAGAGATACCTCATTTTATCTTTCATCAATTCTATGTTCGCAACCAATCTGTTGTATATCCAAATTTTCAGAATAAAAAATACAATCACAATGACTGAGCTGCGAGAATTACAAGAAGAGTATATTGCACTGGAGGAGAAGCAAAGTGAGATGGAATCATATCCAATCGTGAACACTAGTTCAATAGTAGCAAATGGAAGTTTGCTTCCTAAGATGATTAACACAGTGGCGAGTACCTCACAACCACAACAAGAAAAGATGGTGACTGATAATCAGCAGAAATTAGTGGCTATGGGAAGTCGAGATCAAGAAGAACTCGAAAGAGAGAGGAGTTATTACAATCGTGGTGGAAATAATAAAATCCAAAGACTTGATCAGCCTCAGGAAACTTATGGAGGACAAAGGCAAAATTATTCTAGAGGGCAAGGAAACCAGAGGATAATATGGGAAGAAATTAAAATGTCACCTCTAAATGCTAGTATTGATAAAATTTTGGAGGCTATTATTTTAATGCAAAATATACCATCACCCTGGAATATGGGAAAAGAGCCACATCCGAATAACCGAAATCAAGAATTTTGCCCTTATCATCATTTCCATGGCCATTCAATAAATGATTGCAGAAATGTAAAGAGAATAATTTTGAGGATGATTGAGTAGGGAAAGTTGAATCATTTTCCGACAGGACATCCACAATCTCTGTAATACCAGTCCCAATTTTAAGGGCATTTATGTCATTTTACTAGTAAGGGTGAAATAGTCTTTTACCTTAGAATGGTATTTTGATACAATTAAGGCCACGTGTAGTAACATGTGTCAGGTTGCAACTTATCAGGTAGCAACTTATCAGGTTGCTACTTCTCAGGTTGCAACTTCTCAGGTAGCAATTTATCAGGTTGCTACTTCTCAGGTAGCAACTTCTCTTCCATAGTTGCTAGTCTCCACTCTTTTGAAAAAAAAAATTACAACTTGGAAAATTATATTTTGGTCATTTAAATTCCTTAGCTCGTGGCTAGCAAGTTATATGTTGATTATTTGGATGAAAATAAAAATTAATGGGCAAATTTGACACTTGCCAGTACATTAGTTGCTAAATTAGTTTAGCTTATGGGTAATATATATATATATATATATATTTGCCTTAGTGCTGGGATGGGTAGTTGTTGCACTTGTTTAACAAGAGAAAAATAAATTAGTTCTCATTCATAATTCTAGAGAGAAAGAAGGAAAAAAAAACAAAAAAAAAACGAGTGAGTGAGTGTGATTTGCTTTGCAGCAGCTTTTGCTTTTTAAAGTGATGTGATTTTGGTTTGTTTATTCAAAGGACTGTCCGGTTTAGTGTACAAAAAGAGTGAAAGACATAGAAAGAATGGAGGAAGGGACTGGTGAGGAGGATATATTGCATTAGTGGTTAAGGAACCAATAAAGCAAGATTAGAAAATTGTAATTAAGTTTAAGACTAGTAAAATCTACACACACTAATCTCAATCTCACACCCATTCTCTCGATAACTAAATGGTTTGTCTGCCATTGATAATAAAGCATTATCATTACGGGGGAATGTGAATTGGACCCAATAATAAAATATTATCATTGTAGTCTTTTTGTTGTGTCATCTGGTCATCTTGTCATTTTCTGATTGGTTACTTCTCTTTTGCTTCATTGTGTGTCGAGCATCTATTGGATTATTGAATTTTTACTTGTATATAGAATAGATTTCGATTGAGATAAAAACAGAAATTTTCCATAATATCTCGGGCAGGGATTTGTTTAACTCCATCCGTAGCATGTTGACTGTTTGGAATGATTAAGGTTGACTAGTAAAGAGGAATTTATTTCCCTAGGATACCCGACCATGAGATGAAGAAAATTGTATGGGGGACCGTCCGTTTACAGTTAAGGTGTGTGTCGACCAAAGATTAGTCTTAAAAAAATTAAATATTAATATTTGTTCATTAATGTGCCTTCCAACGGTTGTGGCCTTGATTGCCTTTTGATTACTTTTAATTAATTAATGTATTGATAATTGATTACTTTTAATATTAGTCTTAACAACGGTTGTCGAAAAAAGTTGTTGCTTTGATTGCTTTTTGTTCATTATGAGCTTCTGTTTTTGGCGATAATTGTGTTGACTAGACTAGGTCATCGATTAGGATTGATATATAAAGACATGTTAGTTTCCCACTGTCGAGAAGGAGAAAGAAACATTCTAAGGAGCAAAAGACTTCAATATTATTCAGCTTTGGATTTTGGTTCCAGCAAAAAGGGAATTGCTAGTTCGTTTTGTATTGTTCTTCCTTATGATTACTTGCTTGCGATTGAGGTAGGCGCAACACAATCAAAAATCTTCTTTTTATTTAAGTTTCTTTTAGTTAAATTTATGTTTGCAAGTTTTCATTCATATATGGATGATAATCGATGTTGTGAGCATGATTATGAATGTTGGGCTGCGGTACATAGAGTTTGATTCTTAAAAAATTACTTATGACGGGATACCAGATATCCTTGGGAACGGTTTTGTTTCCTAAACCCACGTGGGGCTCCCTGGGGAGAGCGGATTGATTGAATTTATTAATGTTTATGGATGAGGTGTTTCCATGTGGTTGCGGTGGTGTTAACCATGCTAGATGATTTTTTTAAAGGGATTGAAAAATATTGCATAAATTGTTTTGTTGCTTCTTTGCATACTGAGTGTCTAAACTCACGTCGTATTGTGACAAAAATTCCAAATTTGATGTAAGACAAGGATTTGATCAACATGGAGCCTAGAGAATAATTTTAGATCCTTAAATTTGTTGTTTATGCGTAAATTCTAGTTCAAAGATGTAATTAGTCCTAGATTAAAAGCTGTAAAATATTATATGATGTTGAGTTGACTGCTTATCATTTTAAATTTTTAATAGGTTTTGAATTGATTATTTTTGTAACAAATATAAAACCTCTAAGGGAAATTTTGTGAAAATTATAGAATTTCTGAGTGGTATACGTATTTTTAATATAATTCTTTGTACCATTGTTAAATCCAGAAAATATCCCACTATTTAAAATATCTCATAAATATCCTATTTTAGAACTATGATACACTAGTTTTTAGATCTTGGTGTCTCTGTAAAAATATTCATTTATCTTTTATCTTTCTAAAATGACAAACCTTATCCAATTTGGAGTTGTGTGTGATTTTATACGATTTTTATAAAATGGATTATCTCAGTTTTGACTTTCTACAGTTCTGGTCAACTACACGTTTGATTGTGGTTATAGGATACTCAACTCAATTAAAAATCCTGAATAATTTACTCCTAATAGTATTTACAGTATAGATTTTATCCGTATAACATTTGATAAATTTTGGAACTCGCATGAAGCCTGTAAAAGTCTAGTAATCCACCTTGGTCTGTTTTCAGTTTTATAATTTGGGGTTGAAATCGTCTCTTATTAATTAATCTTAAGACTTGAACGGTGTTAGTATTTTTATTTGAGAACCAAAATGTGTTTTTCTTCCGGTGGCTTTGAAATTAGGTCAAATCAACGGTTAGATTTTCCTAAATGAATTTCTGAGCATTCCGCTGCGATAAAATTCTTAAAACGGACATGAATTAATTAAGCCCAAATAAATTACTTAAAGAGCCTGGGCTTGGTAGTCGGGACTCGGCTATGGTATCGAAGTGGCACTTCGGGTTTTGAAAATCGGGACGTCACAATTTGGTATCAGAGCAGCGATTAGATCCTTTGGGAACTAGTTGTTGCACAAACAGTTAATAAATGTAAACTGCGTTCTACAAAATTAATTGTGTGTTTCTCATTTTAGCTTGAAATTTTTGTCACTATGCTACTTTAAATTTAGGGACTAAATTTCCTAAGTGGGAGAGATTGTAATGCCAGTCCCAATTTCAAGGGCATTTATGTAATTTTACTAGTAAGGGTGAAATAGTCTTTTACCTTAGAATGGTATTTTGATACAATTAAGGCCACGTGTAGTAACATGTGTCAGGTTGCAACTTATCAGGTAGCAACTTATCAGGTTGCTACTTCTCAGGTTGCAACTTCTCAGGTAGCAACTTATCAGGTTGCTACTTCTCAGGTAGCAACTTCTCTTCCATAGTTGCTAGTCTCCACTCTTTTGGAAAAAAATTACAACTTGGAAAATTATATTTTGGTCATTTAAATTCCTTAGCTCGTGGCTAGCAAGTTATATGTTGATTATTTGGATGAAAATAAAAATTAATGGGCAAATTTGACACTTGCCAGTACATTAGTTGCTAAATTAGTTTAGCTTATGGGTAATATATATATATATATATATTTGCCTTAGTGCTGGGATGGGTAGTTGTTGCACTTGTTTAACAAGAGAAAAACTGAAGAGAAAAATAAATTAGTTCTCATTCATAATTCTAGAGAGAGAGAAGGAAAAAAAAACGAGTGAGTGAGTGTGATTTGCTTTGCAGCAGCTTTTGCTTTTTAAAGTGATGTGATTTTGGTTTGTTTATTCAAAGGACTATCCGGTTTAGTGTACAAAAAGAGTGAAAGACAGAGAAAGAATGGAGGAAGGGACTGGTGAGGAGGATATATTGCATTAGTGGTTAAGGAACCAATAAAGCAAGATTAGAAAATTGTAATTAAGTTTAAGACTAGTAAAATCTACACACACTAATCTCAATCTCACACCCATTCTCTCGATAACTAAATGGTTTGTCTGCCATTGATAATAAAGCATTATCATTACGGGGGAATGTGAATTGGACCCAATAATAAAACATTATCATTGTAGTCTTTTTGTTGTGTCATCTGGTCATCTTGTCATTTTATGATTGGTTACTGCTCTTTTGCTTCATTGCGTGTCGAGCAGATATTGGATTATTGAATTTTTACTTGTATATAGAACAAATTTCGATTGAGATAAAAACAGAATTTTTCCATAATATCTCGGGAAAGGATTTGTTTAACTCCGTCTGTAGCATGCTGACTGTTTGGAATAATTAAGGTTGACTAGAAAAGAGGAATTTATTTCCCTAGGATACCCGACCATGAGATGAAGAAAATTGTATGGGGGACCGTCCGTTTACAGTTAAGGTGTGTGTCGACCAAAGATTAGTCTTAAAAAATTTAAATATTAATATTTGTTCATTGATGTGCCTTCCAACGGTTGTGGCCTTGATTTCCTTTTGATTACTTTTAATTAATTAATGTATTGATAATTTATTACTTTTAATATTAGTCTTAACAACGGTTGTCGAAAAAAGTTGTTTCTTTGATTGCTTTTTGTTCATTATGAGCTTCTGTTTTTGGCGATAATTGTGTTGACTAGACTAGGTCATCGATTAGGATTGAGGTATAAAGACCTGTTAGTTTCCCATAGTCGAGAAGGAGAAAGAAACGTTCTAGGGAGCAAAAGACTTCAATATTATTCAACTTTGGATTTTGGTTCCAGCAAAAAGGGAATTGCTAGTTTGTTTGGTATTGTTCTTCCTTATGATTACTTGCTTGTGATTGAGGTAGGCGCAACACAATCAAAAATCTTCTTTTTATTTAAGTTTCTTTTAGTTAAATTTATGTTTGCAAGTTTTCATTAATATATGGATGATAATCGATGTTGTGAGCATGATTATGAACGTTGGGTTGCGGTCCATAGATTGTGATTCTTAAAAAATTATTTATGACGGGATACGAGGTATCCTTGGGAACTGTTTTGTTTCCTAAACCCACGTGGGGCTCCCTGGGGAGAGCGGATTGATTGAATTTATTAATGTTTATGGATGAGGTGTTTCCATGTGGTTGCGGTGGTGTTAACCATGCTAGATGTTTTTTTTAAAGGGATTGAAAAATATTGCATAAATTGTTTTGTTGCTTCTTTGCCTACTGAGTGTCAAAACTCACGTCGTATTATGACAAAAATTCCAGATTTGACGCATGACAAAGAGTTGATCAACGTGGAGCCTAGAGAATAATTTTAGATCCTTAAATTTGTTGTTTATGCGTAAATTCTAGTTCAAAGATGTAATTAGTCCTAGATTAAAAGCTGTAAAATATTATATGATGTTGAGTTGACTATTTATCATTTTAAATATTTAATAGGTTTTGAAATGATTCTTTTTGTAACAAAGGTAAAACATCTAAGGGACATTTTGTGAAAAATATAGAATTTCTGAGTGGTATACGTATTTTTAATATAATTCTTTGTACCATTGTTAAATCCAGAAAATATCCTACTATTTAAAATATCTCATAAATATCCTATTTTAGAACTATGATACACTAGTTTTTAGATCTTGGTGTCTTCTGTAAAAATATTCATTTATCTTTTAAATTTCTAAAATAATAAACCTTATCCAATTTGGAGTTGTGTGTGATTTTATACGATTTTTATAAAATGGATTATCTCAGTTTTGACTTTCTGCAGTTCTGGTTAACTACACGTTTGACTGTGGTTATAGGATACTCAACTCAATTAAAAATCCTTAATAATTTACTCCTAATAGTATCTATAGTATAGATTTTATCCGTATAACATCCGATAAATTTTGGAACTCGCACGAAGCATGTAAAAGTCAAGTAATCCACCTTGGTCTGTTTTCAGTTTTACAATTTGGGGTTGAAATCGTCTCTTATTAATTAATCTTAAGACTTGAACGGTGTTAGTATTTTTATTTGAGAACCAAAATGTGTTTTTCTTCTGGTGGCTTTCAAATTAGGTCAAATCAACGGTTAGATTTTCCTAAATGAATTTCTGAGCATTCCGCTGCGATAAAATTCTTAAAACGGACATGAATTAATTAAGACCAAATGAATTACTTAACGAGCCTGGGCTTGGTAGTCGGGCCTCGGCTATGGTATCGAAGTGGCACTCGGGTTTTGAAAACCGGGGCGTCACAATCTCAGCAGTTACCACCAGCACCAGAAATTCGCAGAGTAAATATCGCAAAGGGAGCAGAAACATTTGTCATCAAAGTGGGGGCTAAAGCAAAGAATATATTCTGTAACTCCATTGTACATTCTTATAAAACAATAGAGGATTTCCATGACAATGTTTTAAGTAGAGTCTTTGCGAGAGACATGGATGGAAGAGAGATAATGAACATTGCGAGAGTCTCACCATTAGAGGAGTGGCAAAAGCAGATTATTTCTTTCACTGCACAATAAGCACCAGAGCCGGGTAAAACGCATGATAATACATTAGTAGTGAGATTAGAAATAAATTTGAGGTACAAAGAAGAAGAAGTGGATGAAGAAGAAGATAAATATGTTGAAATCAATGATTCATGGGCTATTGATAAAATTTTGATTGACACTGTAAGCTCAGTGGATATTTTGTTTTATCACACTTATCGTACAATGGGAGGAAGAGATGAAAATTTGATCCCGTCAACATATAAAATTTATGGTTTTAACGGAACAGCAAACAAACCCAAAGGGGAGGTTACCATGAAAATTCCATTAAAAGGGATATCTTCTAAAATCCAGTTATGCATGGTTGATATAGAATCTCCTTACAATGCTTTGATTGGGCGACCTTGGTTACATGGGATACTAGGTGTGGCATCGACCTTTCACCAGTGCATTAAATTTCCCCATCCCCATGGTGTTGGAGTGATATAAGGAGATTGGACTGAAGGAAAGAAATGTTACGAAATGGACATTGAATCCTGCGAGCAAAAAATTGCGAGGAACAGAAACTGGAAAAACAACGTTAAACAACAACAAAGAAGTGAAAGGTTAATGGTGGATGCGATAGAAAGGCGAGAAGATGAAATGCTGTAATATTTGTGTATGCAGAAATGAACTGATTGGCGAGCACCTCGCAAATGAAGCAGAGAGTAGTAAGTAGAAAAGGTAAAAATTTCAGTTTGAGAAGTTTAGAAAACATATGGATAGTTTGTTGAAGAAAATTTTATTCATTTTCAAGATATGTACTTCTTGTTGAAATAAAAAGATGACATTGAAAGATCATATAAGAATTCAAATGCAAAAGCATAAGACATTGCGATATTCGCAAAAGAGACACAAGAATGGGAAGAACCTTTATGGCGTACACCCTAGTTCACGAATACAATTTCGCAAGAGGCAAATGTAAGACCTAAAGTACGTCATATTAGGGGGCATCTCTTTGCATGATTCAACGAAAGGTTATACCGCTGCTGGAACCTGAGTCATGGAGATTGGGGTTATAGAAAACCTATTCAGGATAGGTAACTTGGATTTCCAACTATATAAGGTTATACCCTGGTTGGACGACCGAGAGTCTCTCATAAGGAATGCAGAGTATGACCAAGGCGCCGAGGTACACGGTTGATCCAAGGGTGCCCGGGGCGTATGAAACTACCCTGGTCATTCTTGGCAAGTCTTGGCTATGATGCACTCGGCCTGAAGAAAACCCCACTTAGGGTGCAGTCTCGTAACTATAAGCCGTATAGGCATAAAGGATAAGAGGCTGCGAAAATAACTGGTTGTTTCTAGTACTGGATGGGAGGAGCTAGTCTTGTATGCCAGAATTACGTCTCCTTGAAGGGGCAACCAGGGGAAGATAAGGGCGGCACCCTCCATTAGGGAGCTGATAAGTGTCTTAAGACGGCAATGTCATGGGGCTTTATGATTCGCAAGAACATTTAAGCCTGTCATATTATCGCGTGACAAACATTCCACAGAGGAAACAATCCATGAGAAAGTTAAGATGAGATCAATGGGTTTTTACATGAAAGTATAAAGACGTCCTGCGGTTTCATCGCAAGACGGTAATGTCATGAGGCTTTGTTCTCGCAAGGGAACTTAGACTTGTCATATTGTCGCAGAAAATTGAAAGAATCAAGTTAAGGCAAGATCAATGGGTTGTTACATGTAAATATAAGGACGTCCTGCGATTTTGTCGCAAAGATCAAACGTGGCGAGATAAGACATTTAATTAGGAAGGCAAAATAAGACCACACTAAAGATTATCAGAAAACACAGAATATCCTCAAGATTCTGGTAACAATTCTGGAGGTTATTCTATAAATTCATCATATTGCAGATGAATAACAGAGGCAAGTATAGGAATGCATAAAATTATAACATTGTTATTCATCATTATATGATATATTTGTGTAGATATCTAAAGATTGATGATTATATTAACCATATTGCAAAAAGAAATTGTTTTATAATGTACACAGATAGGAGCAAGGGAAATTTATACACCAAGGAGTATTTAAAAAGGGAAAAATCCGCAAGAAAAAAGAGATAAGTTTACAAATTTTATAAAAAAAAGACCAAAAAGAGGAAAACAAGACTACTTCGATTCATCATCGTCTTCACCAAATTCTTCTTGTTCTTCATCTTCATTATCATCTCCACTAAATTCTTCAAATTCACTATCAGAGATAATTAGGTTGGGAGTGTTCGCTGGGATTTCTTCCGTGAGGAAAGGATACAAAGAATAAGAAATATTATGAGCATCGCAGACCTTCTTGACGGAGTCATTGCGAAAGACGACAAGAGCATTGTTAGAATTCGCGGTAGAAATTTTTAGTTGATCTGTCATCCTTGAACATTTTTCATTGCGAGAAGCAAGATCTTTAGCGAGCTTTTCTTTTTCAGCATCAAGCTCTTTAACTCTTGTAGAATATCTCTTATCGGATTCTGCGAGTATATAACAACAGATCAGAGATTTGACAGAAATATATAAGAGATAAGAAGATATTAAGAAGGAATAATAAACAACCTTCTCTTTCAGTGATCATATCTTTAATCAAAGCTGCTTGTTCATCATGAAGACTAACATCTACACCTAGATTATTCCTGGCGTTGTCAAGAACTTTCGCAGCCCAAGCAAATTCATCATCATCATTAATAAGAAGATGGGAACGGATTTGGTTTTCTCTTTTAACAAGATCATCTCTCTCGCAGATAAGTTTACCTCTGTGGATTTTGACTTCAAGTAGGGTTTTATGAAAATTCGCTAAGGTTTGTGCCCCCTGTCTAGATATGCGATCCCTTTCATCTATAAGATCACTTTTTTGGGCTCTTAGAATCTTGATTTCTTCTTTAGAATTAAGATATTGTCGCTTGGATGTATTGTCCGCTTTCAAGCTAGATCTATGATCAATTGCTAAAAGGTGAAATTTGGATCTAAGATCATCTACAGAAAAAGAGCTAATCTGTTCATTTGAATAACTAACTAAGGATTCATTAAGGCGATTGAGAAGTGTATCATCATCTATTGGGTTTGGAAAAGAACGAAGAAATACAGCTTCGTCAGAAAGGCCATAAATATCTGCGAGGAAGAATATTAAGAAAAGGGATACAAGGGTAAAAAGAAAAGAGAAAGATTTCTTACCATAAAGATGATCATTCGCAGCTTGGAGGCTTGCGATCTTTTCTCGCGACAAGGTTAGATCAGTTTCCAACTGCTTGATTTTTTCTTGAAGGTCAATTGACCCAGATTCCAATTGCCCGCGAAGATTAGCGGACTCAGATTCCAAATTTACATTCTTCTTGCGAAGAACATCATTCTTCTCGCGAAAAGATGCACACCTTCTCTCCAAGTATGAGGCAACGGAAAAATAAGCTCTACCAGTCTACGAAGAAATGGGTAGGTTTGTCAAAACAAATTTAATCATAATTTCAGAATAAAAGAAAGAAGTGAAGGAATAAAAATCTACCAAAATACTGAGAGATTCAGAAGACTGGGAGATATTGATTTGGAAATTCCTTTAAGAGAGTCATTGTCAACTAATAGGGTAGCATCACAAATTTTTGCGAGAGCTAAGCACGTATCATTAATAGCTTCATTTCCAAAGTCATGAGGAATGCCGCGAGGGTTACCAAATATATGAGATAATTGAGTCATAGAAGACTCAGGTTGAAAATTTTCCCTCGCGATAAAAGTACCAGCGTCATCATCATTGTCATTATCATCAGTATTCTCGCCGGAACTCTCATTAGATTGAGAATAAGAAGATATAGGAATTTGAATTCTTCTCTTTTTTGAAGGGGGAGCAATAGACTTTTCCTTGTGAGGAACAATGGGTTTACCCTTAGGAGGAACAATAGATTTTTCTCCGCGAGGAATAGCATATTTTTCTTTGCGAGGACTGTCTTTGCTTTTGTCTTTCCCTTTAGTTTTCGCAGGCTGTATGGGTTCAATTTCTTTAATAACCTTCAAAAAGCACAGATGAAGGTAAAAAAAAGAGGCAACAATATATTGTTCAGAATGAGTAGAGAGTATTTCTTACTTCATCTGTAAAGGACTTAAGAGCCAAATAAATGTTGGGATTCCCACTGTTCTGGTAGCTAAGTTTCATTCTTTTAATCTGAAAAAAATGGAATGATCAGCGAGAATACATATCAGGATATGAAAACAATAATAATAATAATAATAATTCGAGAACACACCTCAGAATCTATTTCAGGCCAATAAAAGATCCATGGTTGATACTCTGTGAGATTCCCAGGTAAATTATGAGTACCAGGAATATAAGAACCCTCTAACATTAAGGGGAATTTGCACCATTTATCATCTTTGGAATAGCGAGGGGATGAATTATTGCCTGGATGCCAGTCAATGTCTAGCATAAGAACCTGGTCATCAGCAATGCCATCTTTCTTCTGAAGACGGACACCCCAACAAGTTCTAACCTTATTCATGGGGATCACTTCATAATTTTTGAAAAAATTCTCCACAGTATAATTTTCAGGAATGATTGGAACATCTTTAAATTTGGGATTCTTCGATTTCTCAGGATATAGAGATTTTTTACCGACACCGCGAGTAGCATACTCAAGTAACAAACGGATACAATCTCCACTCAACTGATATATTGCTCGCAAAAATTTCTTATGCGAGAGAATTCCATAAAATAAGGGAAGTTCCGGATTGAAAAGGGGAATGGGAAGACCAGCTTCTAACTGACCTAAAGAGACCATAATTTTCTAGCTAGAAGAAGGATGATCAGAAAACAAATTGATAGAAAGTTCAGATCTAGGAGATTGATTGGGGATGGTAGATAATTTAAAACCTAAACCTTGAAGTTTCTGTTGATGAAGTTCAAAAGTAGCTTGATTTATACGACTAACATGGGACATTTTTTAGTATGGGAATGGAAAAAGAATTGAAAAAGAATAGAAGATCAAAAGATAAATAAAAACTACAATAGCAGATCCGGAATTTATGGAAGAATAGTAAATTTGCAGAGCGAAGAAAGAAGAAGGTAAAAAGAAGGAAAGAAAAGAATAAGGAAGTATTTATAGAAGAAGAAGAATCTCGAGAAGATAAATGTATTTAATGCGAAGAGAAGACGTGAATGGTTGAAACGCAACGATTGTAAAAGACGTGTCAGAAATTGAATGGAAGAAAAAATACGTGTAATAAATCTAGCGAAGGATGTAGAAACGTGCCAGAATGAAGATAAAATGGAAAGATGAATAGTTGAGGCATCTTTATTCTCATGACCTTTCCATCTTCGCAGAAAATACATGAGAAGAGGCAAGATGTAGGACCATAATATCGCCACTATATTATTCTTACGAGAATTAACGACATTCCTGCGAGTTATGCTGCGAGGTTCAATAACAACATACTGAAAGTGTTGAAGGATGATCTAATAAGTGACGTAAATAATGATGACATCCAAAACATGAGAAGAGCGTGATGATTCTGCGAGGATTAAAGTACTTGCGTGAGTGGATATTATAGCTGTTTCGAATATCTCGCGGGCCAGATCCGAAATTAAAGGACAGTTTAGCTGTCAACCACTATGTAACTACCCTATATATGGAGGACCAATAGATTTAAGAAGGGAGAGATAATTTTTGAGTAGTGATAAAATCTTGATGAGAGAGAAAAACTTAGAGGAGGCGGTTGTAATCTTGATTTCTCAGATTTCCTGTAATTCTTCAGGATCAAATTAATAAAAATATTGTTCTTTATCTTCAAATTATGTCTTAATTTTTGTGAATTCTTACTAAGGGTGTAGTGTAGGATTTCCTGCAACTACACTAACAATCTGAAAATTTGGGGATCCACCCATAGTACCTGTTTTGCAAACAATAGCTTCATACAAATGTTAGCACAAGAAAACAATAGTGAAATCATCGCCCGATAGAAATTTCCCCCACACTTATTCTTGTCCACACTCGGAAGTGTATAAAGAACATAGAATTTGGGAACTTCCATGTATTCCTCTTGGCAAACCTGCATGATGTTAGCATCAAGTGTTTCCAATGGTGGATATCGAGAAACAAAATCATCCAAAAATACTTTCGAATCACATACATTCAAACCAATAAGAGGTAAAGGAGAATAATCAATATGCAAAGGGTTAGACAAACCTTGCACAATCTCTTGTATTACGAAATCCTCATCATCCTTAAAAAATTCAAGTGAATTACTTACCTCTTGCGTATCATGGTTCTCTATCAAACCTTGCAACTATTATTCATCATTTTCTACCTTAACTAAAGTCTTGGCATCATTATAATCATTGGCAAGTTCAATTGGGTCTTCCACAATATCATTCAATTCGGTTTCATTCCCTAGCATCATCTCTTCAACATTCTCATCATCGGAATCAGGCCATTCACTAAAATGATTTTCGTCGGTATAAATTGTAAGATCTTCTTGTGAGGGCGTTACACCATTTATAACAATAAGGAAGTCACACCCAATCTCCTCATTTTGAATAGGCGAAGGATCTTTATAATGATCCGGAGTTGGAATAACTTCCTCATTGTTGCAATGCTCATACACTACCACGGACTCATTTCTTTCCTTAAGGAATTATTTCCAAGCACTAAATGCATCTTCCTCAAGCTCTACCTTTTGAATAGGTGCTTGATCATTATTAAGATCAAGGCTCGAGTAAGCTACACTAGCGTCATCAAAAGTCTCTAAAGATTGGTCCTTTTCAACACAATCATCTTCATTTTCAGACTCACCATAATAAGAATCTTCATCGGTTTCATAACATTTATCCAGACGTCGTTTAAGTTCCATATGAATGGTCCTACTAATTTCTGCGACAAGCTCTTCCGAGTCTCCACCATCTTCCAACTTGTATAATTTTTGTGCAAGTTTCTTGACGTTAATATGCTTTCCACCATTAATAGAGTTTCTAGACTATATATCCTCTTTTGGAAAGAGTGAAGGAAAAACACGATGAAGATGAGTATATTCCAAATTCTATGTTTTCACATTACTAGAAAACAATTTGTTAGATGCATAACTATCCTTCCATCCTTGTGATTGTCCACTTACATACCCGTCATAAGGTTGTTGATATGTATGAGAATATCCATAAGGTTCTGTAGGAAATTGATCATAGCTAAAAGATTGGTTTTGATTGTATCCTAAGGATGGTTGGAAGTTGCCATAATGTTGAGGTTGAAAACCGTATTGATTGTTGTAATATGCTTGCTCTTGTCCACCATACATGGAAAACTGGTACCTGAAAAAAAAATTCTCAAAAAAAACAAAGTTAGAGTCAAAAATAAAAACGAAAAGAAAAACAACTAAAGTTGCTCCGCTGCTCCCCGGCAACGGCGCCAAAATTTGATGCGTGTCGTAACCACAACAAGTAATGTAGTGTAGTCAAGTTCATTCCTACTAGGAGCAAGAGGTTTTAGTTGTCTTAATATGTCACAAAAGGGGGGGTTTTGGTTTAGATTTTATAAAGCAAAATAAATAAACAAAGCAATTAAAAAGATAAAGTTGAAATCAATAAGGGAAGTTAGATCAAGGAATCCTTCTTCGTTGCAAAACAATGATCCAAGTTATGTTCTTTTTCACTTTTTATTAGTCACATATTATCACCAACCGTAGATATAGCATCTAGATCAGTTCTAACCCTTAAATCCCTTGTATCACCGGATACGTAAGTTCTCGACTACCGGATTCTATTTACCAAACCATCAAGTAGTAGATCACTCAAGATGTAATTTAGTTAAACGTATTAAGATTCATGAATTTATTAGGTTGATATTAGTAGTTAGACTCTTAGATCAAGGTCCACTTGCTAACATTGTTTTCACACACAATTGCTCCACGGAATCCGTCCGCAAGGTCTCGTGTTTTTTACTTGTGTAAAGAGTCAAGAAACGATTACTTATCCCCTAATTTCTACTAGCTTTAGATTGAGTTAACAAATCGATTTAGCGTGCACTCTAAACAACCTATCAATCAATCATAAACACTCTTAATAGAAAAAACAAACGATAATCATATGAAAAACTCAAAACATGTTAAGAACTAGGAATTCATCCCTAATCAATAAAATTAGCTACTCATGCTAAAGAGTTCACACAAAGAATAAATAAAAGAAAAGTGTTGTGTGTGTGTGTAGAGGTGTAAAAGTGTAGAAGTGTGTAAGTGTATATATGTAAAAAGTTGTAGAGAACTCCTTTATTTATAGGCTTCAATGCTCTCCAATCCTTGTAGGAAAATAATCCCTTTCTCATAATAACACCACTTTCCCAATTTGAGCCTAATTCCAATTTCAAGCACAAATTTCCAAGTTTTCTTCCAATTCCCAAATTTAAGTCTTCACACCCATGAGTCTAGAATACTCTTCAAAAAATTCTGCATAAATTTGGTCGCCGGAGAAATCCCGGTGCAACCGGAATCCAATCAAACCATACAATCATGACAAATTTTAAGTTTTGTCGTCGTCGACAGAATATTCCGTCAAAGTAAACGGTCAAAAAGGTCAAACTGTCGGTCGAGAGGGTCAAGGGAGTAGAGTCAGCTATTAAGTCAGCTTGAGTTAGCTGTCTAACTGAGTCTTATTCAGCTGAGTTGGATCGGTCATCAGCCGGTACAAGTTGACTCGAGAGAGAAGAAAATCGGTCGAGTTTTGGCTGTTTACAGGACATTCCGGTCGCTGTTTCAAGCCATTCTTTTCTTCATTCCCTGTAACAATCCTAGGCATATATCTATTCAATATTTGCAGCATAATACCACCTTCATATCACCCATATCAGCTCAATATTGAGCTCAATTCTTCCTCCATTCCTGAGTTGCATCAATTCCATCTCCAACTGAGTCTTCAAATTCATCCTCATACCCATGGAAAACAACATCATCAGTTGGGTTATTCAATTATCTCAGTTGGGTTATTAAGATTCATGAATTTATTAGGTTGATATTAGTAGTTATACTCTTAGATCAAGGTCCACTTGCTAACATTGTTTTCACACACAATTGCTCCACGGAATCCGTCCGCAAGGTCTCGTGTTTTTTACTTGTGTAAAGAGTCAAGAAACGATTACTTATCCCCTAATTTCTACTAGCTTTAGATTGAGTTAACAAATCGATTTAGCGTGCACTCTAAACAACCTATCAATCAATCATAAACACTCTTAATAGAAAAAACAAACGATAATCATATGAAAAACTCAAAACATGTTAAGAACTAGGAATTCATCCCTAATCAATAAAATTAGCTACTCATGCTAAAGAGTTCACACAAAGAATAAATAAAAGAAAAGTGTTGTGTGTGTAGAGGTGTAAAAGTGTAGAAGTGTGTAAGTGTATATATGTAAAAAGTTGTAGAGAACTCCTTTATTTATAGGCTTCAATGCTCTCCAATCCTTGTAGGAAAATAATCCCTTTCTCATAATAACACCACTTTCCCAATTTGAGCCTAATTCCAATTTCAAGCACAAATTTCCAAGTTTTCTTCCAATTCCCAAATTTAAGTCTTCACACCCATGAGTCTAGAATACTCTTCACAAAATTCTGCATGAATTTGGTCGCCGGAGAAATCCTGGTGCAACCGGAATCCAGTCAGAAACGATACCGCCGACAGCCTAAGTTTTGTCGCCGTCGACAGAATATTCCGTCAAAGTAAACGGTCAAAAAGGTCAAACTGTCAGTCGAGAGGGTCAAGGGAGTAGAGTCAGCTATTAAGTCAGCTTGAGTTAGCTGTCTAACTGAGTCTTATTCAGCTGAGTTGGATCGGTCATCAGCCGGTACAAGTTGACTCGAGAGAGAAGAAAATCGGCCGAGTTTTGGCTGTTTACAGGACATTCCAGTCGCTGTTTCAAGCCATTCTTTTCTTCATTCCCTGTAACAATCCTAGGCATATATCTATTCAATATTTGCAGCATAATACCACCTTCATATCACCCATATCAGCTCAATATTGAGCTCAATTCTTCCTCCATTCCTGAGTTGCATCAATTCCATCTCCAACTGAGTCTTCAAATTCATCCTCATACCCATGGAAAACAACATCATCAGTTGGGTTATTCAATTATCTCAAAAAACCCATTGATTCTTTTCATGTTTGAAATCAAAGCAACAACCCATTTGATCTTTATCCAATCGCAACAGCGTTGAACCCATCTCTTCTACTGGAAGTAGCAGATGCATCCACCAAATCCATGTCAAACCCTACAGATCTCCACAGCTTATCATTCAAACTCATAGAGCAAGAAAAGAAACTCAATTCTTCAGTGGTAACATCCTCGTTTCTTCTCCAAAATCGAATCCGAGTTTAACCATTTATTCATCACCACTGAGGATGTTATTAGAATTCTTGCCTCACCATGTGTGCCAATTTGAGTGAGGAAGAAGAAGAAAAATCAAGGAACTTATGTGTAGATTATGGGAATAAAATCTAGTATTTGGAAATATTTTATATATTCGTATTTTGAGAATATTATATTTTCAGAAGTATGAAAATTATAAAAAGATCATTCTCCTTCTTTGGTCATTCCTTGTCCGAACCATGAGTTTGGATCCAACATCTTCTCTTGATAAGATGATAGATCAGAAAGATCAACCTAAGATCAAGTCAGGGTCTTCTCTTGATATTAAGGGTAAAATCAAAAAAGGAGATTGTCTTAACAAGAAGGAAAGAGAGAATATGCTGAAGAAATATCAGTGTATTGAAGCATTGACACACTTTTGTGTTCAATCAAAGACATAATTACATGCTCGTGCAGAATCCTTCACGAAAATTTCTCACATGCAAGTAATTCTGGTCAAGCGGGTGACTTTTTGATTTAGCAGGATTAAGTTCTAGCCCATGTTGGTAGGATTTATCAAAGGATCATGAGGGGTTCTGATAGAAACAATATGTGAAAAAGTCACAATATGTTGAATCATTTTGGTTTAGCATAAAAGCATATGTGTTTCAAGGGTTTTCAACTTTTGCTTGCAATAGTTAAAAACCGATTTTCAACCTTTCTGTGGTAAAGGTTGGTTGTTGTTATTCTTTTTTTTTTGCATAAGGATGAAAACATAATGATATTTCGATACCAATTCTCCCTGGAAGAAGCTGCAAACATAATGGAGAAGTGGATGCGAAATTGAGGTAACAATCTTGTTAGTTAATTGTTTTCCTTTTTAAGGAAAATCTGATTTTATTGCATATATCTTTATTGTTTTTACTTAACAAAATTTCGGTGCAGTTGATATTTTATTCCATTATGTGTGTATGGATGTGTGTGTGATTCCATTGGTTCCGGTTAAGAAAAACTATTGTTATCTTGCTTTACTGTATGGTATCAATTGTTTAGGATTACAAAATTTTGTTGCTATTGCGGTGGTTTAATGTTTATGTTGTTTCAATTGCTTTCGGTTGAGGTGAATAATTATACAATTCAATTTATTTGGTTTGTATGAATTGTTTGTGGCCTAACGAAAGAAAATGTTTACGGGATGAATTTTTTAGTCCAATTCAATTCCGGATCAGAGTAACTAAGTTAATTTTGATCTTAGTTAGACTTATCAAATTGGAGGTTTCAGTTATTCAAGTCTAATCGAATGCCTTGACAAGAAATGCTAGTTAACTAAACTAGTTTTTTTTTTGTTTAAAATTTAAAGGTCTAACTTATATGGATAATTAGAACCTGATGAGAAAAATAGAGTTATCTTTATTTTGGTCTTATCGAATGAAGCGATTGTATTTGTACAATCGGTTTAGAAAAGGAACTAATGTGATTAGTTGATTTTTTGGTTTGCTAAACTATGTGGGAAAATTGCTTCGGGATATTATTTCCTTGGTAACATATCAAAACATAATTACTTTGTAGTTTCGGTTTTGATATTGGTTATCAAAAATGGTGTGTGGAACCCTCGTGCTTAACTCTACATGTTGCAAATCTTTTGAGATTTGTAAGACCCTTTCCGTGTTGTCCTTTATTTTATTTTTCGTTTCTTTGTCATTTTGTGACAAAAAGGGGGAGAAATATATGTAGTAAACAAGTGATACTGGTATCGATTTTATATTGATTGGTATCACTAAGGACATTGGTACTTGAATGTTTATCTAAAGAAACAGGAAAAGCATAGACTAAGGGGGAGTAGCATATCATATTAATTGGTATAACAAAGACGTGCGGATTGAAAATCTACCTATCTCATCTTTAGGGGGAGTATTAGCTTTGTTATTATAATGTCAACAATTACATTTAAGGATTGAATGTATACATCTTATTTTGTTGTTGAATTCGGGAATCAAGCGTATGTGTAATGAATTCCTTTAATTTGTTTATCCATATGATGTAAGAGTTTTTTCACTAAAATTGACAAAGGGGGAGATTTTTAGAGCATAGCTCGGTTGAACCCACCAAGCATTGGTATGTCAAATTTGGTTGTCATATTTTAGTGAATCAAAACTCATTTTAAGAGTCGCTTAATTATGTACTAGTGTCAACTTCGTATAGGTTAGCTTGAAAGTATTAGGATATGAGACATTACAAATATTGCGAAGACTTGAAAAAGTAAAGAAGTAAGAAGCTACAACGACAAAATCATCCTTCCACTTGAGGTTAGTGATATTTGACTTGAACTGTTTCATTCCCTAATGTATCTTTCAAGTCGTGCATATTGAAGAAGAAAAAATGTGAATCATGAACACTCTAGATAGACATAGTATTAAGGAATACAATACGAGATTTATTGCTTAACCATTAAAATTTGTAGATAAGACATCGACATAATCGTTTGAATGCTATTGTGATTATGTATGGGTATGAGGTGAGGATTTCATCCTAGAAAATAATGTTTTTCATGTGTTTTAAGGAAGTAAATTCATGAACTTGTTTTGTGAATTGAAAAGGAAATCGCCGAGCATTATTGGCATTGTTATTCATTGTATATGTTTTGAACAACCAATATGTGTGATTAGTATAACCGCTCATGACTTGTTTGTGTTCTTGGTAAAACTATTCACAAAGGCATGAATTATGTATTGGTATGACTTTTATTAGTGAACCCGATTTTAACTAATCACCTGATGGTATGATCGAGTTTGTGAGTGTGTATGACCATCTCTGGGTAAAGGGGAACCAATCCTAGTAAGAGGTGCAACACATCACAAAGGGGAATCGATCCTTGTATGAGGTGCATCAAGGTTTATATCAGAAAGTGGAACTGTTCCTATGGAATGTGCAACACGTTTTTAGGCAAAGGGGAACCAATCCTATGGACATGTGCAATACATATAAGTTAGATACCATATATATGTGGGGAACTGATCCTAGTACCTAGTCAAACTAATTTTGGAAAGCTAGTGTGACTATGCACAGTGTTCACATGGAGGTAGAACCGAAACTTATTTTGTTAGAACTGTTAAACCCATGATTTGTGATTGAGTGTTCTTGATCAATCACATAGTTCTTGAAATTCAGATGAACCAATTATAAACTTGTTTGAAAGTGTGGAAAATCGGTTTCAAGGTTGTAAGTATGAGAGAGAACTTACAAAGTAAGGACGACGAAACACTTTGAACACGTGCATTAATGCTTATCTTTTATTGTTCAAAGTTATTCCTTAATAGCTAAAGGAAAAAAATCCCAGGAACGAAATTAAATAAGTTAAGAATCTTTTATTTAAGGTTTTTAATTTTATATATGGAAAATAAGAATTAGTAATGTGCATTTACTAGTTAGAGATTTTCCAAGGAGATTTTCGGTCAATATTTTGGACAGAGCATTTCCAGGAATTATGGAAACCAAATTTGGAATTATATTGCATATCGTGAGAATATTTTTGATTTTGGAAATTCCTTAGTGTCCAAACTTCCTTTTCTATAAATAGTTAAAGTTTGCATTTCTGGCAAACTAATCCTTCATGACAACAAACTTCCTTGGTTGTGTTGTTAATGGTGAAGCCGCCTATTAGGAGAGGAGAGTAACCTAATTAGGTGAAATATCTTACGACCGCTCATTTTAAAGTCTTATTTGGGATTGAGAAGATCTATTAGTACCGTTGGTGGGAAACTAGATATTTGTGGTTTATCTTGTGTTTTCGATTGATTTGATTGACTAACGGTAGTTGAACTTTGATTGCAGTTTATTTATGCTTGAGAATCTTCTCTTCTGATATAAGATACTCAAACTAGATCGAAGTTTCGACATGGATCTTTAGACTGTTGTTAGTGCTAAAAACGATCTTGTGATAATCCATTATTAACAAACTCCGTTCTATGCGTGATTGATCACAAGAGATTCAAGTAGTTGTGTGCAGACGTTTATTGAAGATTTGAAGACAAAGAAGATATTGAAGATTTATGACATGGATTTATAATCTTTGGTGTGCATAATACTTGTTACGTTAAAAGAGGATCCAACTATAATCAGTTTACCCTTGTGGTAGATTGGATTAATTAGTTGTGTAGATCGACATCAATACAATTCTTTGTGATTAAAAGTATTGATTGCAAAATTTTAATAATTACCTTTGGTAGTTGAGAATAAGATAAATCTAAGGACCTAATGAAGGAGTTTATTGATATAAACAGAAGAGCCTTTATCTAACTCATATCACTTGGTTGAAGAGAGTTGATACCAAACATGTTTGTTGTTCCTTTACTATTTGGAATAGGAATTGTTCCAAGTACGTGACTTATAACAGGTCGGAGGTGTGGGAATACAGATAGAACTAGGTGAACTATAGGTTTAGTTGCTTGGTCTAATTTATACGAAGTTGGTTTATTTTGTATAGCGGCTTAATCCTGAGAGTATTCAATTCTGGACAAGGTCCCGGGGTTTTTCTGCATTTGCGGTTTCCTCGTTAATAAAATCTTGCTGTGTCTTTTACTTTTCTATTTCCACAATTATAATTGTTTTTATTATAATTTGAAGTAGAATACATAAACATTAATTCCTATTTACTTTATAGCAATCATATTGTGTGTTTGGTTAAGTCCAAACCTCTTATCAAGTAAACATACTTGGTTGTTGTATTGTCTCGATCTCATATCCATAGATGATCACACGAAGTGTGAACCGATTAGTTGTGTTGTCTCGACTCAGTCTATAGACAATCACTTTCGGATAAAGGACTTGTAGGTGGAAAAGTTTTAGCTTAAGGTATATTTGGGTACCCTCGCCTTTTCACATATTGTGTTATATCCAATCATGGTTATTTGTTTTAAACTCCCATTTCAATCATTAAAACATTCTCAGAAGATGACAATAGATCTCTCACACAAACTATTAGCTTCAAAGAAATCTTCAAGTGATCGAATGGTCAATACGAATCATTTTGAGTTTACATCAAATGACTATCTCACACAAATCATGTAAGATGTTACCAGGCAATTTTCACATGATCATCTTTTGAATTTCGTCAAGAATATAAGATAAACTTGGGTAAAGCGAAAGCTTACTAACACATATTTCGATAAATATGTAAGCGAGTTAAACTCAACTCAAAATATCAAATGTGTATAATCGAAGTCTCTATACGACGTTTTTTCTCAAATAAGAGATAGAGTAGATAGACTTTTGAGTGATAGATGAGTTCCAGTCTCAGCATACCTTTTGTTGATGAAGTTCCACAAGCTCCCCTTAGTAGTTCTTCGTCTTTAATCGATGAATGCCATGAAATCTAATGCTTAACTACACTTACTATCCTAATCCGAGACTTAGCTATAAGTAGACTAGAAATCAAGACTTATAGTTTTGGAAACTAAACTTGACAAAAAGCTTGAGATAGCAACGCTTGCGATTTTGACCGAGCAGTGCTCTAACAATCTCCCCCTTTTTCAATTTTAGTGACAAAACTATCAATAGATATGAATTACAAAATAAATAAACTTTGTAGATTCTCATCCAAATGCTTGATTTCCCTGGTTCTTCAACATAACTCGAAATCTTCGTCACTTCCAAGTACTTCAGTGATTCTAAACGTGTTCAACTCAGCATCATTGTTGTTGATTATCCGCAGCTATAACAATGAGAAAACAGTTACTCTCAATCATTGTTATACATTGTCATAGTATTATTACACAACATCAAAGTCCAATTGTATCACAACTTTGACAACAATACTATGGTGATATGTATCACTCCCCCTTATTCAATACTTCATCTCACATGAAAACAACTCCCCCTTACATAATGATCCTTAAACCATATGTATTTGTAGTGTGAACTACACATTTATTCTCCCCATTTTTGTCAATATAAATTGGCAAAGGTACAAAAACTAGTGGGATCCTAATGAATTTCTCATAAAGATACTTCATGACCCAAAGAAAATATATCAACTTTGTTTAGATGCAAACATATAGTCAAAACTAAATGCATTCATCAAGGAGTTAATAAAGATACAAGAAAACTCCTACGAAATTCCACAGCCGCACTCCCCACAAAGATTTTGCAATTAAGCACAAGTTCAATTAAGAACTCTCCCCCATAAAATGTCATTCCCGAAAGAACAACAAGAGCGACCTTACTTCACAAGAAAAGAAGGATTTCTTTGGACATTAACAAATCACATGAAACATGAATTTGTATCAAGAAAACTCAATTAAATTAACCACAAGAGAACCCATGATTAATTTAATCGGAAATGCTCACATAAGAGACTACGGAGCCGCACAGTACTTTCACATAAAAGTGGATTAGGGAAAGACCAATACTACAGAATATTCAAAGATTCATTCTATTTTGCGAATTTTAAAAAAATGCCCATGTGGGGAAAGGCATTTAAGAAAATGCCCATATTTTTTTCATTATATATTTAGTTCCCATACCGTTAGGAATTCCGTCATATTTAACTTGCTTGGTACTTTCCCATCAACTTAGTCAATTTTTAGTTTTGTAATTACATTATTAGCCTTCCACAGTTTCATAAGAAACGTAAATGATTTTTTTCTGACATTTGCATGTGGATAAATACAGTGGGAAGGGGATTCGTTTCATATGTCCTGTCGTAAAAATGGTTCTGAGATGGGGGTGTAGCACGCGATAGTGGAGGGAGGGAGAACGCAAATGAAAATGCATAGGAAATGCTTTAGTAAACTAAAGTTCATTAGCGTTTCAATTTAAATGTGGAGGTAAGTACACGTAAAAATATACTCAATGAGAAGATCAGACTAACTTATTACACATTTTAATTATTTTAACAACTTCATTATTTCCTCTACACCATACCACTCTACCAATTTAATTATTTCAAAAGCGCATTGCAAGTAACATCATGTGTTCATTCGTTTGCTTCTAATATGCAGCCGATTTGCACCAAATATCTAAACTTTAATTGCTGAACTTCTGGAGGAGATAAATTTGTAAGAAACGGACACATCTAACCAATTATGTTCTTAGAGGTGGATATAGTTTCTGATGTAATAAGCCATTGCGTAAAAGGTTAGTGTCATTGATATTGCCAAGAGCCATTCTATAAGAGGCTAGTGCCACTCTTTAGACAAACAATTAGTAATAACGATGGTGGTGGTGGCGCATTTGGGTTGAACGACAAGAGGAAAATCTATTATTGAAAAAAGGAAGTGTACATAGCAGGGGATTTATAATAAGTTCCAAGACCAAATCTAAGAACCTTTTGAAGATGGAGAAAAGTGACTACAGTGAGTCAGTGATGAATCAAATTAGTTGTTATTGTTAGCCATTAACCGAGATATATAATAACAGTACACCTAATCAAATTCATTCACTGATAATGAGAGACCTAATGACAAAACACCTACTTAATTGTTGGTTGGATTATTGAATTCTTGAAGATAAAATTTTGTTATAAAGTGGTGAATTAAAAAGTGCGGATAAAGTGCTTGACGGAATGCCTAAAATAAGAAGAGGTGGATAAGTGAATCATGCCGAGTTAACTAGTTCATCGGACGATTTGGAGGGGTTTTACGTCTTTCTACAAGGTAGAATGACTGCCACCTTGGCACTAAATGTTGTTAACCTTTTTTTTGAAAAAGACGGATATAAAAGGTCAAACAATGGGCATTAAATAAATAACAAAAAAAAAACGTGGGCATTTTCTTAAATGCATTTCACCACATGGGCATTTTATTAAAAATCCCTTCTATTTTTCATCAATATTTTCATAAAGACATATAATAGACTTAATCTCTGCAATTAAAAATTTATCCTATCTTCATCAATATTTTCATAATGACATAATAAGCTTAACTTTTGTTGTCAAAAGTTCATTCTATCTTTTATCAATAAAGACATATGATAGACTTAACTTTTGACATATATGGGACAATAATTGTTCACGGACGCAAACACACATATCCCATAACAAGTTGCAATATATAAAACCATAAAGATTAATACTGAAAAATCATCTTCCAAATAAACTTTAGATAAATAAATCTAAAAACATTGCAAGATGAAAATCATTGCAATAGCTATGTGTACTCACAATAATGGATATTCCAAACCCTAGTTATCCTTCTTAAAACACAAGAATAAATTCTCATAAGAAGTTTCATAGACATAATCAAGTTTCATTGATAACAGCATACCTTTGAAAGGGTCCATCATAAAAGGTATCACTGATATCCTTGATTCTTTTGACCGAAGAGACTCCATGTTCATGAGTTAGAACATTAACTTTCCGATCAACAATGCGGGCAAGATGCCTAGCTTTGACATAGTCCATGATGAGTTTCTTCTTATTCCTGATCAAGATCTTTTGATTATCAAGGATTTTGGTCTGACCATCAATAAGCTAATTTATTTACAATTGAGAATTTGCGAATCCGACCCTAGAGTCATTCTGAAAAAGAATTAAATTCTTGACTGATTCTCCAATCCAGGAGTTGCACTATTTTCTTTCAAACATCTTTTTCAAGACAAGTTCTTGAACAGAATTGCATCCTTTAATGTCTTCTTCCATCTCAAGATTCACCACTTCTTGAGGTCTTGAGGAGTTATCCATTCAAAAGTAAATATGTTTACAAATAAGAGAAGGACACCCTTGTTGTGGAAACCCTAAAACTCCCAAGAAAGACACGGACGTTCGTGGACTAGGTGTGGAAGACTAATGGATTAGTAAAGATCCAACAAGAAATCCTCTATGTTTTCAAATATCTCTTACCCTCATGGCTCAATAACTAAAAGACTTAATCATAGCATATGGAAGAGATACAATAGTTACAAGGAGTCAAGATATGACTCAACCTTCACATAAGGGGAAAACAACTAAATCAAACACAAGATAAATGGTAACCAATAACAAATTTGAGCATCTCGCAGATATCATCCTCGAAACTCTCAAGTTAGATACAAGGATGAAATTACCTAGAAATGGGTAGCAAAGTGAGATGTAATCCTACCATGAGTATTGAGAGATGAGCTGTTAATACCATCTGAGAGTTTGAACCTAGTATTTCTTACCTTCCTTTGGCTATTTCTTATTCCAGAAGAACTCAACATAACCTTTTCAGAAAATCCATTAGAGGGAATTTTCTGAGGATTAAGTCTAGGATATTTAGAAATCGGTTCCACGGGATTAGAGGATAGAGGTATCCACCTTCTAGACTTAGATATACCAGACTTATTCTCATAAACACTGGGAATCCGTATTTTTTGTGGTGTAAGAGTTTGTACCATGAGGAGAAATAATATCCCTGTAGAGATTTGGAAATGAGTGACCATTTAAGTCCCTTTTATGAGAGTTCTTGCTTTCTGCAGGAATGAAATCCATTATAGATGTCATCAGATAATTTACTCTGTCGTCTGTAAAAAGAAGTAGACTTTGAAGATCAGAAATCTATTTCTTTTTAGCAAAACAATATTGAACATAGTGATTCTTTTCCCCACAGAAAGAACAGGTTTGTGGAAGAGAAACAATGAAATAAACCTGTAAGTTCATAGCCCTATTCGAAGACTGCAAGATATGTAAACACTTCTTAGCAGGGAGCTCCTTTGGAGAACTTTTCTTCATGTAGTGTAATTATGTCTGAGAATTAGAGATTGGTACAGAAGATTTTCTCATTAAAACATAGTTTTCCTTTTTCAAGGATTTTTACTGTTCATGGGCTAGAAGAAGAGAAGCAACCAATTTCCATTTTTCAACACAAAAGCTATTCAGATTAGATGAATGAGTCTCGATCAAACGTTTTTCTCTAATTGAATCTTCTTTAACAATATCTACAAGAGTACTAATCTTTTCTCGTTGTAGAGTAGTTTCTTGAACATGTTTTTCGATATTATTAGAGAAGGACACAATTATGCTATAGAGTTCCCGTTTTCGACCAAGAGACTTCTCAAGCTCATTAATGAGCTGATCATGTTTTTCTTCAAGAGCCTTTATCTTAGCTCCTTGAAAATAAAAAATCTCAGAAGATTTTTTTCGAGTTCTGGTGAGTTCCATTTCAGCTTTAGACATAGTGTTAAATGTCATATCAGAGGATATGTTATCAGAAGCTGATATCAACAAATTATTACCACGGGATTCGGAAGAATCAATAAAGGAGTTATCATTGGAGGTAAACCCAAGACACTTAGCATAATCAAAATTTTGGGAACTCATTTTTATGTGTGAAAGTTTGAGACAAAAACTATCCACACAAATCATACTGCCACAAACACAGACTTATGAGGTCTTAAATGTGTTTACCTGCTCTGATACCAATTAAAAAAGTGGGGGTCTAAAAACCACACCCAATATTTCGATTAGAAATCTGTGTGAACTAACTCCAATATACTTTCAAGAGAATCAACTAGACAGTCAGACTCAATCTTAAGAAAAGTATATCCAAGAGTTATTTCTCTATTTCTCAATTCAATATGCAATAAAACAAATAGGAATTGGCGAGCCCGATTGAATATAAGAAATAACTTGGACGGTATCAAAAACCAATATCCAAGTGTCAATCAATTTGATCAACAACCAAAGGTTGGATTCACAATTGATTGAACTTACGCACGACATATGATATTTCAATTATATAGAAAATATAATGCTGAAAAGAAATAACACAGACACCAGAAGTTTTGTGAACGAGGAAACCGCAAATGCATAAAAACCCCGGGACCTAGTCCAAATTTGAAGACCACATTGTATTAAGCCGCTACAGAAACTAGCCTACTACAAGTTAACTTCAGACTGGAATGTAATTGAGCCCTAACCAATCTCACACTGATCTAAGTACAGTCGCGTTCCTTATGCCTCTTGAACCACGGTGGATTCTGCGCACTTGATTCCCTTAGCTGATCTCACCCACAACTAAGAGTTGCTATGACCCAAATTCGAAGACTTGATAAACCAATCTGTCTCACACAGAAAAGTCTATTGAATAGATAAATCTGTCTCCCATAGATATACCTATGAGTTTTTGTTCCGTCTTTTGATAAATCAAGGTGAACAAAAACCAATTGATATACCTGACTTATATTCCCGAAGAACAACCTAGAAATATCAATCACCTCACAATAATCTTCACCGTATGGTAGTGAAACAAGATATTGTGGAATCACAAACGATGAGACGAAGATGCTTGTGACTACTTTTTATCTTGCCTATCGGAGATTAAATCTCGATCCAATCTTAGAGAAGATAGTACTCAATCACTATAGAAAACAACAATATCAGAACACATAACTATAAAGAAAATAGTTGGGTTTAGGTTCATAATCCCAATGAAGTCTTCAAGTCGTTAACCTACAAGGTTTTGGAAAAACCTAAGGTTAAAGGAGAATCGACTCAGTCACAACTAGTATCACACATGTTGCTAGAGTTCTCCTTTATATAGTCTTCAAATCAGGGTTTACAATCAATGCTACCTTAGTAAAAAACATTCAATATTCACCGTTAGATGAAAACCTGATTAGACTCAAGCTAATATCTTTCAACTGTTAGATCGAACTTAGCTTGTTACACACAAATGAAAAGTTACTTCATTTAGATATGGGTAACCGTACCTATACATGTACACCTTTGTTGGCTCAATAATAGTTAACTGAAGTTATCCATATGAACACTTTCATATCAACCTTGTTTATCTTAACCATAACTAGTTCAAATGACTCAAATGAAACTAGTTCTAGAGTTGTTCAATTGTTTATATTCTCTTAGAAGTTTACAAGACACAATTGAAGAAAATTTGATTCTGATTCACTCGAAACAATTCATGAACATTATAGCCACCATTTTCAAAAGATTGCATTCCTTATAATATAAATGTATTAGTTCGTGAACAAACCGATTTTAAAACATAACCTACTCAAGTATGCGAATGGGTATACCTAAGTGGTCGGACTAAGTTTGGGTTAGCCAGTACGCAAACGAGTATGCATGCCACCAAACCCAGTTAAATCCCAGAACTTGAACCTCAATCATGTACGTGTACCAGTATGCGTACTTAGTTCCCGGACCTCCACTAAGCATACGGGTATGCATACCATGGTTCCAAGACTAGTAATAATTTGCAACAGTTAGCATACAAGTACGAATACTATGTTATATCCAATCATGGTTATTTTTCCTAAACTCCCATTTCCATCATTGAAACAATCTCGGAAGACGACAATAGCTGTCTCACACAAACTATTAGCTTCAAAGAAATCTTCAAGTGATCGAATGATCATCAATACGAAACATTCCGAGTCTACATCAAATGACTGTCTCACACAAATCATGTAAGATGTTACCAGGTGATTTTCACATGCTCATATTTTGAATTTCGTTAAGAATATAAAATGAATTTGGTTAAAGTGAAAGCTTACCAACACATATTTCGAGAAATATGTAAGAGAGTTAAACTCAACTCGAAATATCAAATGTGTATAATCGTTGTCTATATAGTTATACGACTTTTCCTCAAATAAGAGATATAGTAGATAGACTTTTGAGTGATAGATGAGTTCAAGTCTCCATATACCTTTTGTTTATGAAGTTCCACAAGATCCCCTTAGTAGTTCTTCGTCTTCCATCGATGAATGATGTGAAGTCTAATGCTCAACTACACTTACTATCCTAATCCGAGACTTAGTTATAAGTAGACTAGAAATCAAGACTTATATTTTGGCAACTAAACTTGATAACAAGATTGAGATAGCAACGCTTGCGAGTTCGACGGAGCAGTGCTCTAACAATCCATATGAAATAAAAATAGAATTTAAACAATAAATAATTTTGAACTAAGATTGCTACGAACCTATGAACATCCATTGCTTGAATCATATTTCGTAATGTTTAACAAGACAAGCTTAACTCGATTTTTTTTACTAAATCTACTAGAAGTCATACGATATAGTCTCATAAAGATAAAATGGTCATTTATGTGAGAAATAAAATGGTCCAGTCTTCACATACTTCTTTGTTGATGAAGTTCTATAAATATCTTCGTTTGATCTTTATTATTCAATCTTCGAGGGCTAATTCAGTGATGTATGATATTTAACTACACACTTCTATTGTAGTCGGAGATTTGACTTAGTATACCAGAATCAAGATAGAAAAATTTGCGATTTTGACCGAGCAGTATGCTCTAACACTTCTAAGAAGCATGATCAATAAATGTTATAACCTTATAACCTACAAGTTAGGATCCAAACTTGTTTACGGAGACAATTGATAACAATTTCTTCTACGTGGTAGTGTAATTTAGATGTCATCATTAAAGGTTTTGCTAGAATAGTAAATTACATGAAGTAATTTGTTTTCTTGCTGAGATAAAACAATCCTAATGGCATAACCAGAGGCATCACACATGATTTCAAAAGATATACTCCATACTGGTAGAAAATGGACATTTAGTGATAGTTCAAACTTTTATAAGGTAAAAATTCGTAAAATGCTTGTTACTAAATGTTACATTGTTAAAAAATAGTAACAATTTTTATTAATAAGTATTACTATATACCCATGTTACTGTAACAAATTTAGTGTGTCATCATAGTTGAATTACCGTGATATTTTTTTACACCATCTATTATTATATACCTTGTTACTGTAATAGATTTAATATGTCACCATAATTGATATTATCGTGATATGTTATTATATACCTATGTTATTGTAACAGATCTAATATGTCACCATAGTTGACACTATCATGTTATTTTTATGAAACAAATGTTAATATTTATCTGTATAACTAGTTATTAGGTATCATGTTCAAAAAATTACCTAGTTATGGATCGACATTTTACTTCTTAATTTAATTTCATGCGCTAGAGCTATCCATGGCTCGTACAGATGGTTACCTAAGGTTTAAGAAAATCTCAAATCTAATACTAATAATAAATAAGTGGTACGATATCTAGAAATATTATAATATAAATTATTTTATAGTTGCGTGGTGACGACGAAAGTGGTGGCAATGAAGGTAGTGGTGGAGGTCGATAGTGTAGGATCAGAATATCGCCACAATAATATTCTTGCAAAATTATTAACAAAATTTCTGTGAGTTCTTCAACAACACTCTGCAAGCGTCGCAGAATAATTCAAAGAATGACATAATAGACAACGACAGCATAAAACATGAGAAAGATGTGAAGATTTTGTAGTTGAAGAGAATGCTCGCGAGCACAAGGCGGGAACTCGCAAGAGCAAGGAAGGAAATGAAGATTTTGTGGTTATAGATGAGTCTCGCGAGCACGATAGGAGATCTCGCAAGGAGAATAGCAGAGCCTGCAAGGAGCATAGCAAAAATCCTAAAAAATGGGAAATATGAGTTGAATATGAGTTGTCACCCACCATGAAGATACCTATATAAAGAGAAGAGCAGGAGAGAGAAGGGGAGGACATAATTGGAGGATAGAGAAATATTTTTGTAAAGAGATTTTTAGAGAGAGAATGTATTTTTCTTTATCATCTTCTTCCCCAAAACTAGATTTAGAATTCTATGAATGAAGATTATCAAATGTAAAATCAAACGTAAATTTTAACAATCATAGTGAAGAATCATGGATGTAGATCAAATTGATCGAACCATGTAAAAAATCTTGGTGTCCATTTATAATTTTAGCAATTTTACTACCATTTTTATATGTAGATCTAAAAATTAATATCAAGATATAATAAGGGGTGTGTTGTAGGATTTCCTGCAACTACATTTTGGCGCTAGAAATAGGGACTGCAGTTTGTGGATATGAAGAAGATATAAAGAATTTAATTACTGTTGAAATTGGATCTCACTGAATCTATGAGTTACAGGGACAAATATGGAAATTTTAGACGACACTCTTACATTCTATACTCACAAACATCAACAGCCGTTCAAGAAAAAAGAGAAAAAAGAGAAAAAAGAAGTGGAGATGTGCTGCTAATCAACAGATCCAGAGGAGTAATACAGAATCCCCGACAAAGTGAAATTGGCCAAAACCTTCACCAACGAATGATTCATGAACATCAATTCTGACTTCATCTCTTTAATTTTGTTCTTCAAAATTTAGATCTAATGATTTGAAAACCAGATTTTAGACAAAAACCTTCATGAAAATCCAAATTATGTTCTTCATCAAAACTTGGCTTACCTTTTGGAAAAATTGATTTAAAACGGAATTAGATTGTGTATTGAAATTTTGACTTGATTTGAAAATTTGCATGATTAACCAACAATAACTCCTCCCTTAATTGTTTGATGTTACAGCAAGGGTTAAAGACCATCTCACGGAACAGATCAAGATGTTAATTGAAATATGTTCATTGATGAATTATTAGGTGCGATGACTTTGCTAAAGGACGGAAAGCATGAGTTGCAATTTGCACTAATAGTCCCAGAGGCAATTACGCAAAAAATACGTTATATTTGATATAAACTAATGATTGGGAAGATCACAAAAATAACTCAAAAAGATACCAGCGCGATGGCATACCACAAACACATAGCGTATGCGTATGGGTTTTTCTATGCGAAGTGACCATATTTGGAACGATTAAAGGAGCACAAACTAGCAAAGGGAGGAAAACAACTTCAAAGGAAGGGAGAACTACCCAGCGAAACAATTAATTTCATACAATCATTTCAGGGAAAGAACAATGAAAATTTCAGTGCAACAATGAAAATCAAAGCCATGAAAAGAACAAATAAACAAGTCTCCAACGGAAGTTATCCAAAGAAAGGGCAAGCATTAATAATTACATGAAAAATGAAGTCAAAGCTCAGGGAAGCAAACAAAGATAAAAGCTTTGAAATGATCGCCAGTATTTGTCAAAGAAAAAGAAGAAACCAATCATACCCCGGCTACGTGACAACTCCAAGCTATCATGCGAAGGAATAGAAAGAAATTGAAGTGGGGTTGTGACCTGCGAAAAGGAGAAATTATACCTGAGAAGAAGGAGGGGAAACGAAAAGGAAAGAATCGAGAAGAAAGTTTAAGTGAAGAAATAGTTCCATAAATTCACAATGCAAAGAAATGCAATTTAATCTTTTTCTTAATACTAATTCCTTCTTTTTCTTTTACTTATTAGATCTACATATTCGCAGCATCCAACGATGGTCGACAAATAAGCCCTAATGCAAGGAGAACTTGTTCATTCTCAACTCACTAGCGAAATTCAAATTTCGTCATTAGCGTCATTAAAATTATGTGAAAATCAAAGAAGTTGTACTTCGTCACTTATCCATCTTGGAGAAGTAACCACTTCAACAAATAAAATTAACTCCAAATTGTTAGAGATACTTGCATGGAACATTAGTTCTTATCCCATCATCAAAAACAAATCAACTTGAGCAAGACAAACAAAAGGGAAGTAATCATCCCTTAGTATCACTGATATTAGCGATCACTAAAATTAAATAGCTTCTGAAGTGATGGATTTGATTATTATAAATTAAAACGATGATGTTATAAAGAAACACAAATAGCATCCATAATTTGTTCAAATAAACTACGTGAATTTTCTATCATAGATAGCAAAGAAACATAAACTAAGACTACGTCTTCTTGTAAATTAGCTGCGAAGAGACCACAAAGCCATTAACGAACCAAGGAATGAAAAATGGGACAGTCGTCATCAGCGCGAAGGAATCAACGGAGGAGGCATTAACAACTTTCAACTTGAGAAGTGGTTCTATGGAGATTCTATAAATACGGCAGTAACAATGAAACCAAATGGAGCAAGTGTAATTATCGAAGCAAAGTAAAATCATCAGACTATTTTAAGTTTGGAGGAAATCATTTTGTAAAATAGGAAACAATGGTAACTTTAAGAATAAGAATAAAGATAGACAACGATGAAGTTATTTAGTCAACAGTCCCAGCAGAGGCAAATACCTATCACTTCTCGTCAAGACATCCCCAATGCCATCAAGTTAGGACTGGTAGATCATCAATGAAAAGAAAAACAATCAAGCTGCGAGCAAAAGAAACCAAGTTGAGAAGAAATGTTGCTCTTTTGTTATTGTTACATGACAGACCAATCATCGAGGAAAATATTAAGAGTCAAGTTCACTTTGTTATTGGTTCAGTTTGAGATTGCGAGAAGTATTGCTCCCTTGTTATGAACAGATGGCCAAAGAAACAACAGTTTTAGCTATTGATAAGGAAGAAAAAAGATGAAGTTTACTTCATCAACAGTTTCAACTATTGTTCTCAGTGAGAAAATAAAATAAAATAAAATATATATAAGGGTGATGGGACCATTCCAACAGAAACAATACCGCAAAAGAGATTATATGGGAGGAAGCTTCGCAGATGAAGGAAAAGTCATCACAGGACGAAGAATGAGAAGAATGAGAGCAGAATTCCGATGAATTAAAACGAAGCAGGGACAATTCCACTTCATCAATTATATACCAGAAGCTTATTATATTAACAAGTAAAGCAACTTATGAGGTACCTAATGGAAGAAACTTCAGAAGAATAAGAAGCAACTTTCCCGTGAAGGCACTTCAGTTCGATTTGCTGTTATGGATACTATAAGATCATCATAGGAGAAGAATAAGAATCTACTGCTACTAAGAATATAAAGAACATAAAGGAAGAGGATATGAAAGCTATGGATCAAGGGAAGAATACACAGAACTATTCAATTATCAACTATCTAAACTGCGTACATGCAAGAAAATTCAAAGGATATGATGATTACAGCCATAAAGGCGAATAAAATTTCGCAAGGAGAAATAGAAGGGGAAAACAGAAGCCAACACAAATGGTTAGAGAGGAAGACTATGAGTTTGAAGACTCAAGATCTAATCTCCCGCTCGTAAAATTTATTATTTCTTTTTTCTTCTTACCTTTTTTACTACTCATAGATTTTCTTAACTTTGCAGCAACTTTCTTTACTACTCATAAATTCTAATACTCGCAGGAACAACAAAAATAAGTATTTCACTAAGCACATCATCGCAGCAATCATCGCAGACTCTCATTTTCCTTTAAGTACAATCACCGCAGACTCTCTTTGCAAACTTTTGACTTCGTATTTCTCATACTACAAGAATATGTTAATTAAGAAAAGACAAAGCAAGTAAACGGTGGGACATTTGCAACAACCAATCTACAAATGGATGAATGGGAGAAAATATGTTAATTAAGTCTCATACTACTAGAATATGCAAATTAATGGACTCTTGCGAAGAAATTAAGTCTCGCAGAATATGTAGTCACAGGGAAATCAATCATGCTTCAAATTAAAAGAGGGAAGTAGCAATAGCATCAAGACAAGTATGGTGGGACTCACAGATTTATTAACTCTTTGATTATTATGCAAGAGAGGGTTAGAACAATTGGTATGGTGCGAGAGTATGCAAGAGGCAAATCAAGAGTTCATTTCTCATTTCTTCTCAGTTCACAAGCAAATCATATAGTTTGCAAGATACGACAACAACAAAAAATCGCATGAAAGGTAAGTACCATTTTCCTAGAATATTTTACTAACAAAAAATAAAAGATTTTTTATTTAAAGCGATACAATCGCAAGATTTTAAAGAAGAAAATTTCAAAAATTTCAAAAGATTTCAAAGAAGAGTTCTAAAATTTCTAAGATTTCAAAACATTTCAAAGATTTTTGAGCGATATCCTCGCAAGATTACAAAGATTTCAAAATTACAAAAAACTGCGAAAATTCAATTTATATATTTCTCTAGAACATTTCTTTTACAGAAAAATATTTTTGATTTAATAGCGCGATACAATCGCAAGATTTCAAAAAGATTTCAAAGATTTCTATAGAACATTTCTTTTACAAAAAAATATTCTTGATTTAACAACGCGATACAATGGCAAGATTTCAAAAGATTTTAAAGAATATCTACTTAAAATATGATATTATGAGAATGAAAGAAGAAATGACAGAAATGAAAGAATTGACAGAAATGAAAGAATAATGAAACGTGAAAATATCGCGAGAAACACGAATACAATTTTGCAGAGACATAAGAATGGGATGAACCTTTATGGCGTGCACCCTAGTTCGCGAATAAAATTTCGCAAGAGGAAAATGTAATACCTAATAGTGCATCATATAAGGGGGTATCTCTTTACATGATTCATGGGTAAGGTTATACCGTTGCTGGATCCTAAGTCATGGAGATGTTGGGGTTAAAGAAAACCTATCCAGGAGAGGTACCTTGGATTTCCAACTATATAAGGTTATACCCTGGTTGGACGACCGAGGATCTCTTCTAAGAGGTGCAGAGTATGACCAAGGCGCCGAGGTACATGGTTGAGCCAAGAGTGCCGGGGATGGACGAACCTACCCTGGCAATTCTTGGAAAGTCTTGGCTATGATGCACTTGGCCTGAAGAAAACCCCACTTAGGGTGCAGTCTTGTAACTATAAGCCATATACGCATAAAGGACAAGAGGCTGCGGAAACAACTGGTTGTTGGTAAATCCGGATGGGAGGAGCTAGTCTTGTATGGCCGATGTGCCCTCCTTGAAGGGGAAACCAGGGGGAAGATAAGGGTGGCACCCTCCATTAGGGAGCTGATAAGTGTCTTAAGACGGCAATGTCATGGGGCTTTATGATTGCAAGAATATTTAGGCATGTCATATTGTCACGTGACGAATATTATACAGAGGCAACAAGCCATAAGAGAAATAGTTAAGATGAGATCAATGGGTTTTTACATGAAAATGTAAAGATGTCCTGCGATTTCATCGCAAGACGGAAATGCCATAAGGCTTTGTCCTCGCAAGGGAACTTAGACTTGTCATATTGTCGCAGAGAAATATACAAAATATGGATAAGGCAAGATCAATGGGTTTTTACATGAAAATGTTAAAACTTCCTGCGATTTTGTCGCAGATACAAAAGAAAATTGGAAAAATAAGACCTATAATTAGGAAGGCACAATAAGACCAATAGAATAATCTCAAACTTAACTATTTTCTTTTAAGAATGCAGGAAAGATTTGCTTATCGCAAGAGAGATAGCAAATACTATTTAGAATCTCTCAGAAATACTATTCAGAATTTCTCAAAAGTATTATTCAGAATCTCTCAAAAGGATTATCTACAATCTCGCAGCACTATTCATCAGCTCGCAGCACTATTTCAGGAGCACTATTCATAATTTCGCAGGGTTATTCAGAAAATCGCAGACACATTCAGAAACTCGCAGACATATTCAGAAACTTGCAAACTCATTCAGCACCTCGCAGAATCTTCCGAGAATTTACAGAAATGTGATTATTTTGCAGAATATGATTATTTTATCGCATGAGGCAGAGGCAAGATAAGAATAAAGAAACAATTCGTTCATTTAACATTTTCTCAAGGATTCTACCTTCATAGATAAAGAACAGAGGCAACTATGGATTACCAAGAAAGTATTTTATGTTCTTTATCTACTCGGCAAGAATCATTTACAAAATGGGCAAGAATTCTCACCAAAAATGAAGTAATAATTTCGCATGAACAGAGGCAATACTTATAACTTTCATTCAAGGACGGATACTTCTTATATTTTGAGGATTGAGTACTTCTTATATTTCTTCAAGGATACTTCATACTTCGCATACTTCAAGAATAAATACTTCTTATTTACTTAGCAAAGATATGAAACTTCACAAAAGAATAGAGGCAAGCACGTACTTTTCAAGTCCAGTATTCTTTTGCTCGTTCCTTCATCAACAAAGATCAAAGACTACTACAACAATTGATTTTTCCTTAAAGATCGCTCTTCAAGAAATATTCAAGGAAAAAGAAGCAAGATGTAGGATCAGAATATCGCCACAATAATATTCTTGCGAAATTATTAACAACATTTTTGTGAGTTCTTCAACAACACTCTGCGAGCGTCGCAGAATAATTCAAAGAATGACGTAATAGACAACGACAACATAAAACATGAGAAAGATGTGAAGATTTTGTAATTGGAGAGAATGCTCGCGAGCACAAGGCGGGAACTCGCAAGAGCAAGGAAGGAAATGAAGATTTTGTGGTTATAAATGAGTCTCGCAAGCACGATAGCATATCTCGCGAGAACGATAGAAGATCTCGCGAGGAGCATAGCAGAGCCTGCGAGGAGCATAGCAGAGCCTGCAAGGAGCATAGCAAAAATCCTAAAAATGGGAAATATGAGTTGAATATGAGCTGTCACCCAAAGAGAAGAGCAGGAGAGAGAAGGAGAGGACATAATTGGAGGAGAGAGAAATATTTTTGTAAAGAGATTTTTAGAGAGAGAATGTAATTTTCTTTATCATCTTCTTCCCCAAAAATAGATTTAGAATTCTATGAATGAAGATTATCAAATGTAAAATCAAATGTAAATTTTAACAATCATAGTAAAGAATCATGGATGTAGATCAAATTGATCGAACCATGTAAAAAATCTTGGTGTCCGTTTATAATTTTAGCAATTTTACTACCATTTTTTTATGTAGATCTAGAAATTAATATCAAGATATAATAAGGGGTGTGTTGTAGGATTTCCTGCAACTACAGATAATTTACTGTTTAATGAGAATAAGTATCAACCAAAAGGAAAACATGGAAGAGTGTTGTTCAAGGGTTATAATTATTTGTGAATAGGTCTCAATGCCGAATCTTGTCAAGAGTATTTTTTTATAAAATTTATATCTCAAGCCTAAGAAGACCAACTCATGGGGGTGGACACGGAAGACATGGTGGTGGCGCTAGTAGTGGAGGTGGTGGTTGTAAGTAAAACTGTCACCTTTATACCGTTTTTGATGAAAATTTCAATAAAAACTATTATGATTACTCAAACAATAGCAATAGTTTGTTGCTAAATATGTTACAATAAACTGTTAATGATAATAGTTTTATGTAAGATGATTTCCGTAGCGATTATGCATTAACATATAATGTATAAACTGTTACTAAAAACTAGTGATAGTCTTAGAATTCATTAGTCATTTTTCAATAAACATTTTGTAACAGGTTTTATAAACTTTCCGTAACAGGGGTTTTAGTGAAACCAAAAAAAAAAAACACCTCTAAACAAGGTTTTGAAGACAAACTTAATACCTTTTGCAAAAAGATTGCAAAGAGGTCTAGATATCAAGATAAAATATTTGAATGAAGTGAAGATAAAAACATGCATGCCCTAAAAATGTCACGGGTTAATAGTTCATTTCGCATATTTTTTTCGACACCTATCCATTGGTACTAATTGCTTGTCGGGATTATGAATTCCTTTTAAATTTTATTGGTCGTTACGTTTAGTATTCAAATTAAACTAATTATGTCTATGGTCGACGAAACTATCATTTGACCAGTACATAACCATCATCATGATTCTGATCCTCACAGGCTCTTCATCCATATTTATCTTCAAAATTTGGCTCATACAGATCCGAACTGGGAACGCCCATAAGCCTTTGATCCGTTGATGAAGTTTCACTTGCAACAGAGTGGGTGGGGTGGGGGGGTGGGTGATGGGTGGAGGAAACCCGCACCTAGTATCATATTTTATCGTATAATAAGAGTACTTCAATTTCACCGAGTGAATAAGGCTAGAAACCTACTTGAAAAGAGTTTCACAGTGGTTGCTGCAACACCGCATGAAGAGTGACTATAACAGATAGCTTAAGCTGGAAAATATGTGAATATGTCCCGAGCCTTCCCCAGATGCTTCTATAGGGAAATGAATCTTAATCTTGACTAGAGGTTGAGTTTGAATTTGGGTAAAATCATTCTCATGATCCAAATAAATTATCCATACCCGGAAATCCGATGTAGTCAATGTGTATCTATGAGATAAAGATTTGGCTTCCTCACTTTTTTTTAATAGGAAAAGCAATTTTATTATTAGTGGACGAAATTTTGGTCTCTTGCTAGGAAGCTACAAATAGTTGGATTATAATTTCCATAAGTTTCAAACAAAATCCTTGTTTCTCTGGATGTTTTAGCTTTAACATCATCTACTTGATGTGCATGAAGTAACACTGGAGATTAAATGTTTGATCTCTTTTATTGAAGATTCAGCTTCCTCACTTCAATCATATGTTTTGGTACAATAATTTAAAAAACCAAAATTTTCTCACTTCACCCCTAACCATCTCTCAAAATTTATTTATAGCACTAATGTTAGTTTGATCAGCCACTAATAATAATTAATATTAAGTTATTAACTACTAATCATCGATATTAGCCAATAATTGAATACGAGCCTTTTTATCATTATGAAAAAAAAAGTATGTATAAGGAGCTTTCATTTATACTCTTCATTATAAATATCTAAGTTCTATTTAGATCTTAAATTTGGGTTCACCCAAAATTACCAAAAACTATTCTAAAAATTCAAAGTTTCTAAAACTTTGGTCATACATCAAGCAAGTTTGAGAAAGAGGAGAACACATGTATTGCCATAAATAATTTACTTATATGAAGGAATATCCCTTTTTGACATATGATTTGATTCTAGGAAAGCAGTAACTTTAAGATAAAAAGGGGGAGAAAAAACGCGATTTGAAACAAGAGAATTTACTCACAAAGTTAGAGTATTTTTCTATGTTGAGAGGGCTTAAATTAACTGGATATTCTTGAAGAAAGCACGCAACATAGTGGATCCATAACTGTTTTCCTGCTGCTGCACCTGGTGTACAACCAAAAAGTGTTCAGAAAAACGGCGAGACTACATTCATATTAATTTTACTGCTTCAAAAAATTATGGGCATTCCAGAAAGTGAGAGAAACATTTCAGATTATAAGATGTAAAATAAAAGAAGCTGACAATGGAGTCGTTGTTTTCTAATATAATAAGTATACTAAACTCAATGTTAAATAAAAAACAGACGGTACCTTTACATTCATAAGTCGCAAATTATGGAACTTCAACAATTCATCTTTGAAAGCTCCTGCTCTTCTATAGTTCCACTCTTCCCAGAGGTATCTGTATAAGGGTTGAATTCCTTATGATGGTCAAACTTAGGGGGTTTATCCAATACGTACTTTTAGTGATTTCTAAAGACTTTGATTTTCTAAAGTATTGTGTTATTGGTTATCTACTTTTAAAATCTTTTAAAATTTATGTTACTGGTTATATATTGTAAAATGGTCTTCTAAAGTTTGTGCTACTCGTTGAAAACTTGAAAACCAAAGGCTTATTACGTAATTTCAAGACTTTGAGTGACTTTTGTGTTTATCTTTTTTCCTTGATGAAAATCTTGCAAAATATTTAGATTTTGGAAGACTTCCAAAGAAACATTAAAAATATTTTTATTCTCTTTTATTTTATTTCATTAATATACAATCTATAAAACCCATATCATAGATGCATATATAACTTATATGATAAGATTAAATACTTTTATTTAATTTATTATGTACATATGTATATTAATAATATTTTTATTACTACTATTTATTGGATAAATTGAACAAAAGAAAGATGTTATGTATATAATTTTTATTTTTAATTTAGTTGATATTAAAAAAAAATGTTGTGTATATAATTTTTCTTTTTAATTTAGTTGATATTAATATAATAAATAAGCCATGATAAGTTTTATATTTTTACTTATCATGTTAGTTTTTTATACAATTCTTTAAATTTTTGAAGATTTATATATATATTAAATGTATTTTTAAAACTCTTCAAGATTCTACAAATCTCTTTAAGACATTAGAGCTTCTCCAATGGAATGTGTGTGGAGAAAAAAGTCTTAATCCACATAGGATATACAACAAAATTTACAACAAATCATCTCCAACCTATTGATTTAAGGATGACGTGGCTAAATAAAAGTTGGACATCCTCTGAGTGAACCTCTAGTTTTAGACATTCACTTAGAGGATGTCTTCACACTTTTATTACTAAAAATAAATGAAAAATAACAATGGAAATATTTTTACCAATTCTATACCTACAAATAAGTAAAGGATAAATATTAAATTCTAGATCTATCGCCAAGGAAATCCAAATGTTTGGATTTTGCCTTGTATGCATACACCTATTGAGTCAACTAAAGTTGACGGACAAAATCGGTTGTCCGTCCAGGTTTTTTAAGTTTCGTTTTTTTTTCCCAAATTTATCCTTCAATCACGGTTAATATTAACCAACCGTAGTTACCTTATAATATGGATACTTCCTATTATTACCCGAATATAATATGGGTATTAGAGAGAGAAAGTGAAATCCGTGAAACGAAAAATGGATAATTTTGTTTCCTTGAAAACAAATATTGGATTCTGAGACATGGTAAAAGCATCCCAATGAGAAAGGCATCATCGTGACTTCTTTCGTTTGTTTTCTTCTCCGGGTTCTCCTAAATTTTTGGTTTATTTTATGAACATGTTCATTATTTGTTTTTCAAATCTATTCATGTAAACCCTTAATCTCTTATGGGAAGAACAGTCGGTATCTGCCATGAATTAAATGGGTATTTGGATGAATCGGAGATGGGTTTTTTGTTGGTGGTGAGATTCAGATGAAGATAGAGGTTGATGTTTGAGATGTTAATTGTTGTTGATGTTGGTTCAGAGAAGAATTATGTTGATATTCATGGGTGTGAGTGGAATAAGGGAATGGCTGCAGTTTCAGTAGATTTGAAATTAAAGATGTTGTTGCTTTACATGGACTGATGCTTGAGAATTAGATGTATGTCTAGGTTGCAGGTTTGTGCAGCAAGTTGAAGAGGGGTTTTGAACAGGGTGTGGTGGTGGTTTGGTTGAATGGGTTTTGATTGAAATGAAGAAAAGAAGCTGCTGCTGCTTTCCTGAAAGATCTTGGTAGTTGAATTCATTGGAATTTCAGGGTTTGATGCATGATTAGGACAAGGTTGATTCGCAGGTGATGAGCAGATGGTTTTGATTTGTTTACGCTGTTGCTTGTGAGAAAAACACAGGAAGATGGCAGTGGTGACAGTAAGCTGAGAAAGGTTTTGATAATGAGTTTGAAATGGCCTGAACCTAGATGTATGTTAGGACAGGTAAATGGAGATTTGCAACTGAGATGAATCCTGTGGAGCTGCGAAATTGAATCTGAGTTGTTGTTTTGGCCTGAGATAGAAGTTGTTGCTGGTTAAGCTCAAGTGTTGTTGGAGTTATGTTGAAGGCATAAAATGAGATGAATCGAAGACAATGAGTTAACTTGAGCTGTAATGAATGGAACTGGTGGTTTGCAGTCAAAAACAAGCAAGAAATGGAGAAGTTGTGTGTCCATCTGATGGTGATTTTGTAGCAGAAGTTTAGGGGCTGTTGAAGAGAAGATATAGGTGCTCTGGATTTTTTTCGGAGAGGCTATAACAATAAGTGCCAGGAACTGGTGATGATGTTCGAGTTGTGCAATTGGACAATAATAAAAGCTGTAGAGTGGTGATAAGATCAGAAGCAACTACATAATGAAATGGAGGCATGGAATTTGTTGTTGCAATTGAAATGATATAAACTGCAAACTGGTGTTGTTGCTTCGAGCCGAATGGCAATGGGTTCTGATGGAGTTAAAGATACGGCAAATGCCTGGGGAATGGTAGTTAGATTGCAGATGAAGTTCTGGTATTGTAGGTGGAGATTTTAATCTTTAAGAGATAATGCAGTAATGTAGATGTTGAGTTGCATATTACATCAAAAGATGAGGGACCATGCTGCTCTGACGCTGGGAATAGAAACAAGGAGATAATTATGAAATTGCAGCACATGATTGAGGTTCTGGTGGTTGTAATGGACTGGAGTGTGGGTGTACTGAGTTGGTGTTGGTATGACTAGTAGTTTAAGAAGATTGGGTGCAAGTTCATATTCACAGGCAGTGGATGGGATTTGAACTAAAATTACAAGGTTGTCTCTGGTGCAGTTGAACTAAGGCTAAAGATGATTGTTGTGTCTATATAGTTATGGATTGAACCATGAAATACTGGAGAAGAGAATGCTGTTGCAGTTTAGGGGATGGATTTGGTTGTTTCCAATGGAAAATGTTATGGCTCATCTGGATTGAAGCAATGCGGTGAGGTTACAGAGTTGAAGCTGCAACTGTGAAGAATGCACAACCATCATGGCTGGATTTGAAATGGTGAAGTAGCAAGATGGGTTTATTGTTGCTATAGCCCTTTAGTTAGTTGGAACAAAAAGGTCTAGAAAACTTGAATAGAACATAAAATATGGAGATGTTGCGACCTGTGTTATGCCTTTGAAATTTGGTAGTAAAATTAATTTTGACCCTGCAATATGCTGTCATGCATACCGGTACCGTTTACTTATGCATGATGAAACCTTACACGGAGGTTTAGCCTATAAAAAAACATTAAGCCCATCACCTACTGATGATGCATTTTTACTATTTAATGATAGCATGCGAGACTGTATAATCAAACAGTAAAAGTAAACTATTTGTGCATGAGATTTGCAATTGTTTGTGTAATTTTGATCCAAGTTTTGCTAAGCACTGCTGTATAAAATGAAGGTCCGTACTTTATGAATTGTGATTTCATTGCCGTGTAATTTTGTCAGTGCATGTTTGGAAAGGAAACTTTTATAACTAAGGGAGAGAGATAATATAAAAAAGTTCTGAACTGTAATCATACACGTGTCAATGCATGATCCACCAGAAGAGAGTCATCTCCGCCATATTTGTCGTCAACTTTGCTGTGAAACTTAGGACCTATGTAATTTTTCTAGATTTGTTGATATGTTTGTTGTTGTATCCATAAAAACAGTAATCAAATTATATCCGCCTACCCATTGAATTTGATAGAAAATGGGTTGAGAATCATTCATTAGAGAGTAGGGAATTAAGATCAGTACGGGGACATGAGTTCCGGCTAGATATTCCTGCTTAAACTAGCCGTTGAGGCGTTACTAGACAAGCCAACGGATAGGAGAAGAAGCCGCCGGGAGGAGAGAATATAAAAACATGGATTAATTGGGGGCCAGATAAAATAATTGGGGGCCTGATGATTTTTATACCCACACCAGAAATTATAGGGGGCTTCCAAACTTAGGTTGAAAGTACTATTCTACCCTTCCCCTAAAATTTACCCTAAAATCCTATTAAGACTAAACCTAGGCCCCCATTTCATTTCATAACCATAACCGAACACTTTTTATTCTTCTCCTCTCCCCTCCCTCTCAGTTCCTCCATTAACGACAATTTACAAAAAAAATTCTTCCGATTCATCGTCGAAATCGTCGATGCGAAAACTTTAATCGACGATTAACTTCTTCTACAAACATGGCACGTACTAAGATGACTGTGATACTAGCAAGTTAAATTATCAATATCGTTGATTCGGTTACTGCGGAGAAGGAGTATTCAAGTACCAGTAAGAAATCAAAACCTCCGGACAAACAAATGTCTCCAATTAGAAGGTATGTCCTTTAAAACACCCTGCTCTAACTTGGGTTTTAGTTGAATTTGATGTTCTGCTCAAAATTAGGGTTTGAATTGGAGAAATTGATTTCTCAGGATGGAATTCGTTCATCACGAAGTTTTAATATCTAACGATTTTTCATCATTGGTTAACGATTTTTCATGTTTGGTAAACGATTTTTGATATGCATGTATTACTTTGGAGAAATCGTCAACCATGAGTGCGATGGAGTAAACGATTCCTATTTTTTTTTTAAATTTGCTTGAATCGTTAACCAATTGTATTATGTTAACGATTTTAGACATGCACGTTGAAATCGTTAACCAATTATTTAGGTGAAAACGACCCCTGTGCAATATATTTGGACGACCCTTTCTTTAAATGAACGACCCCGTTATTTTCCAAACCAACACTTTGTTCCCATAAATGAAATAGTCGTCCACATAATATGATTATGTTAACAATTTTTTAGGACGACCAACTATATAACTGAACGACTCTACAGTACCCATTTGTTGTTCTTCTGTCTTAAAAATAGGAAGAGTCGTTCAAAAAATGTGCTTGGATCGTTGAGAAGTAAATGAAAATCATTGAGTATATAAAAGTAGTCGTTTTTTTATTAGAGTCGTTAATTTTTATAATTTTGTTGGACGACTCTTTAATATTTTTGTTTTTGTCCTTTTAGTAACAAGAATAAAAAGGATAAGAATGTGCTGGTAACTCCTCCATCCAAACCTCTGCGCAACCAAAAATACCTAAATGCGGGTCGATTACGAGGAAAATACCGAGTGAGGTAGCCTTAATTATCGGACAACCCAGAGAACCATATGTTGATTCCTCTATGTCTTCGTCTTCAATATCTGCTGTTATATCTTCCACCCCAAGCGATAAAGAAGAAGAAGTCGCGGAACATGAAGAAATTCATTTAGTAGGTCAATATGCTTCTTATGATGATGAGGAGGATGGTGATAAAGGTAATGTTGGTGATGGAGGGAATGGTGGTAATGGTAATGAGTAGGTAGAGATTGAGGAAGAGGGGGATCAAGGTAATGATGAGGATGAGGATGGAAATGGTGGTGGTTGCAGTGATGATGAGGATGATGGAAATGGTAAGGAAGTAAATGATGGTAGTAGCAGTGATGATGATGAGGAGGATGAGGATGAGGAGATTTAGGAGGAGGAGGATGCTGCGCAACCACAACCAGAGCCGAAGCCAAAGAATAAAGTCCCAATTAAACCAAGCGCGCGACACATTCCACCCATGCGTTTGAAGATTACTCGTCTACCCAGTGGGAAAGACAGAGGTGAACCTAAAGATGGCGGCAAGGTTTTTTTCGAATATGATAGCTCGTGGGACCGTACCATCTATATGACAATTGTAAGAATCTGAACTTTTCTTTTCATATGATTTGTTGATATTTAATTTGTTAGGTTTTAATTCGCAGTTGTTTGTCTTTTGTAGGATCATAAGAATGCCACACGTCCTTTTAGACACCAATATTCTTATGAAAAAAATGAAAAAATGGCCCCTAGCAGGAGAGTGTCCAAGAGTGAGAGCTATCGTTGAAAACTCAGGTTTGTAGGCTGCTGTTGAAAATTTCGTGATTGAATATGACAAGGCTGCAATATCATGTTTTACTGAGAGGTTTTACGGTGAAGTCGATACATTCCAATTCACATTTTGCGAGATGGCATTGATTCCCGAAGACGTAGAAAATATTCTAGGATTGAAGGTTGAGGGAAAATCCACGGAAGACAAGTTCAAGAAATACCTAGAGTGGGAAAGAATTTATGCATTGACGAAGAAGTTGTTTGGATGGGATGAAAAGAAGACGTATGGCCTCTTTGTGATGGGAAATAAGTACCCAAAGAAAGAGTTTAAACTGAAAGAGATTAGAAAGATGTATGTGGAGTCACCTGAGAAGGACGGAGACAATGAACTACTCTCTGATTTTGAAGTTCGTGCAACGACATCCGCATACTTGTTGTATGTCCTTGCTTCGGTTATATTTCCCGATAGGAAAGGAAACAGAGTCAGCGTCAACCTTCTTCAACTTTTGGATCCCTTGGATGATGTGAGTAAGTATTCGTGGGGGACTTCCATAGTAGGACATTTGAACGCTCAGATAGCAAAGGCATCCCGGGAAAGAACTTCTCAAATTAATGGGAATTTGGCTTTACTTCAGGTAATTTGACATATGTTTGTTGTTCGTAATATTTGTTCTTCTATATATTTAGATTTAACATTATTTTTATTGTTTTGATGTTGTTTCAGGTGTGGATTTACGAGCATTTCCCCTCATTGATCAAAGGCGATGAAGACGTCAAATTTGAGCCAACATGGAACAATACTAAACTAAGAGGAACCCGATATAAGTACACTGGAGCTCAGGATAAGGAGGAAGCGCAGAAGTTGAATTTGTTAGCCATTCGCCAAAAATTGGACAACATGACAGCCAAAGAGGTAACCTTTGATCCCTACAAGGAAGATATAGTAGAAGGATTGCAAGATATTGCATATTACCATGGCCCTCTCTTTTATTCTTACGGATACTCCATGTACAATCTACATAGAGTAATGCATCAGCTTGGGTACATTCAAGATTCACCCAATGATGATTATGTAACACCGTTCAAATATAAATTAAAGAAATCCAAGGCGGACAAAAAGGCGTTAGTTGTTGCTTATGAACCTGAGCCTAAGACTGAGCATTGGAATAATAGGCATTTGGATACTAGTAGGGTATAAATATCTTAGTGGGAGACTGTTAATGAAGGTCATGAGGTAACCGTGGTTTAGTTTCCATGGTATGAAGAGTTCTCCCAAGGTCGAGTGATAAGGATTGATCAGACTACTGGCAGGAGGAGCAACAAAGCATCTTCCGCTGCTTCTACAACCGACACTAGAGATGACTCTTCCATTCTTAAGCTTGTGGTAAGTACTTATTTTTCCAATTTTGTTAATCATTTACATAAAGTTGTTTTAATTATGTTAATATTAATCGGTATTTGAATGCAAATAGAGGGAACGGATGAAGATTTTTTTGAAGTCATTTTGTTGCAAAGCCGACAAAGGAACCTGAGCAAAGTCGTATGTACGATGAGTACTGGCAACATATTAAAAATCCATAAGCAAAGAAAATGTTCGCTGATCTGGAAAAGAAATGTAAGAGGACAAGGAGAACAACTATCCAAATAACACAAGAACGTGCTCAACAGGGAGATGGTGATGATCAAGGTCGTGGAGAACAAGGTGGTTCTCAAAGGGGCATTCCTGAACAAGGTCCTTCAAAGAAAAGTCGGACATCATCAAGTAAGGGAAGTCAGAGAGGTCGAGGTGGTAATAGTGAGTGAGGAGAACTTATGTCTAGAACTTTAAAGTGTATGGTTTAACATCTAAAACTTACATCTTTTAGTGTTGTCGACTTTAACTGACGTTTGTTCTTCGATACAACTTATGTCTTTTAGTTCGTACTATGGGTATCCGTATGTGGATTTTATTTCCTAACAATTTAGCATGTTGTTTATAAGTTGTTGTGCTTATATGTTTTTTGATGTGAAAATATGGAGAATGTAACAACTTGCTATTTTTTAGTCGGCAGAAAATGTTTTGCATATAAACGACCCTTAGTTTGACCATTAGAGTCGTCAGGATTTGTTTTGCAGAGCAGCGACTCATAACCTGAGGAAATAAAATTAGTGTTAGAGTCATCAACACAAGTACTTGCATACCAACGACTCACATCATTTACCCAACCAGCACTCTGCCTGAAATCTTCTAAGGGTCGTTAACATATATATGAATATTTAACGACTTTAAACGGATGACTCTAAGTCTCTTTAGTAAATGACTTATTTTTGTAACTATGAAACAAGTCTCTGTTTAAAACCTTTAAAGTGTCGTCCACTGGAAAAAAAAAAATCAACTGAGTCGTTAATTTGGTTGGTAGCGTCGTCCGGGAAATAAATTAAAAAAATGAGGGTTGTCAATACATTCCAAGCAAACAATTACATTACACAACCATGTGATCACTAATAAAATTATATGAATATATAAATATACCGAATTACTTAAGGTAAACGTACCAAATCAGTCATATAGTGTTGGGAGGTATCCAGACCCACGGTAGATACGGGTACTGGCTGGGAGCTTTGTCGTGCTACCAACTATAAAAAAAACAAAAAACAATCACCATAGGGTCGGCAAGATCTTATATGTCAAAATGACGACTCTTCAATTATATTGACGACTATTCATAATTTATATTAACGACTCTCAACATATTAACGGTAAGTTTGACTTTGACAAGAAGTTACCAAAAAGGTTTGGAGTCGTTAGGATATATATACAACCAATGCCGACTCTACTTGTAGTTAATGCAAAATTTCAAAAATCAAAGTCGTTACGAGCATTTATTGCAATTTTTTGAAAAATAGTAACGGTTTTATTCAAAAACAAGTATCCGCTCAGTACATATTTGCTATAAATAGACACATATCTCTTCCAAACTTATTCACCCTTCACTTTCAATCATCCTAAAGCAGTCACCCGTCACTTTCAAACACTAAAAATGGCTCAAAATCCGTTCAACAACCTAGAAGATGTTGCTATTGTCAGAGCACACACCACTCTCATGAAGCACTCCGTTGAGGAAGCGGAATGGGTGACCAATAATGAAGACCCAACAAGAGGGCCTTACCTTGGACATGATCAAAACACAAATGCTCGGTGGAAACGAGTGTTTAAGGTTTTTAAAGCGCTAAACGGAAATCGTTATGGGAGGACACTCCCGCAGATAAGGGAAAGGTACGCTTATTTATACAATGAATATGTATTGCTGATAAACGAATTGAAATCTCGTAAGGATGTTATGCCAAACGAAGACCGCATGAGTAGAGTAAGTTTGTGAATCAATATGTCGTTCATCAAAAATTAATATTTTGGTTATGATTATTAAAGAACACTAACTTATTAAAATAATTTTTTTCCTGTATTCTTTGGGTCGGACCCAATACGAATTAAGGTACGGCCATGAGTTTTTGCACGAAGACTGCTACACTCTCTTGGAGGAAGTCGAATGGCAATTATCCCAATATAATTAATGTCGTATACATTTTCTAGAGCAATGTATTGAACTATTTTATGTCTTTTCCTTATATTTTAATTCATAGTAATGTACGTTTTTTTTAATTCAATAATACTAGTTCAACCCTAAATATTCCAAACAAGAGTCGTCAATCAATCATTTGCATATGGCCGACACCAAAAGGAATCGTCAAGGAATTTTTTGCAGATAAACGACTTTTGTAACACAAATGTGAGAATCATACAAGTGTCGTCAATCTGCTAAAAATTTAATTGTCGAGTCCATTTGACGACTCCAAACAAAAATGAACGAATGCAAACAAAAAACTAACGACTCCAGACTGAGATATATATACACAATTCTGCCTAGTTTTCTTATAAAGTCGTTCATTTGTATATGTATAACCTGACGACATAATATAGAGAGTATAAGACTCGTTTAGTTGTAAATGTATAATATTAACGACCCAAGATACTACCAGTATTTAGTGTGGAATTGAACTCTACCAAATGTGGTTGAGGCAGTTGGTTCGTTCAATTCTATAAATACACACCCATATCACACCTCTTCATTACCAACACCATAATTATCAACCTCATCTTCTCCTTCTCATTTATTCATCATCCAAGAGGAAAAATGAGAAACACAATGACTCCATACACTTCCGAAGAGAACTGTGTCATTACAAGAGCTTGGAAAACAATTACAGACCACTTTGAAAGTCTAGACAAAGACATTGATGAAACATCAGATGCTTGGTGGAACCGCGTATTCATCGTTTTTGTGGCGTTGGACGGAAATCGGAATTCAAGGTCTTTGAAACAAGTCAAGGAACGCTTCAAAGCCATAAAATTTGAGTGTGATGTTTTGAAAAGGGAATTTACGGCCGTAAGGGAAGCCTTTCCAGATATGATGAGTACTATAAGAGTAAGCATTTAAACAAGAGGTAAAACTTATCCATAGCTTTGATCGATATTAAATAAGTATGTTTGCGTTTGCGTTTTCAGATGAAGAAGGCGTATGCATACTATGAGGCACCTCGTGAGATAAAGTTTGAGTCACACAGTTGCTACTTTATCTTCCATGGAACCGTGTTTAATTACATGATTTATGATTGAGTGTAGAAGTGCATCGTTATCATGTATTGTGTTTCACCCTATGAAAGATGTATCACTTTTAGGATTCAATGAAATGTTGCTATGAAATCAAAAACTATTAAAAAATAAATAAAAAAAATAATGAATCGTCAATATTAGAGACGTACGTAACAACGACTCTAATCTAAATTAAAAGTGTCGTCCGATTATAGTAAAGACAAACTAACGACCCTTAGAGTTATAGCTACAGAGAGTAAAACTATTTTACAGTCGTTGGGTTATAAATATATTGAGTAAACGACTCTAAATGACCTAAAAAAAGGAGTCGTCCATATTTTAATAATTGATTGACGATTTTTCATAAGTCAACATTAGAATCGTTAATATTTTATTAACTTAATGACGATTTTTCATATTGCGAATTAGAGTCGTTTACTGATGTGCCAATTAAATAACGACTATTATGGGTCGTCACTTTCTTATATTCCCGACCAAACGACTCTCACACTGAGTAGTTCCATAGTGACCATCAATCGACCACTTGGAGCATTCATGCGATTTGAAGAGTATAGGAAGTTTACCTGATTGTTTTGAGCTTGGGGTTCCTCATTTTGAGGGTTGGTTCCTTCATTTTGAGCAATGGGATCTTCATTTGCACCAATATTCATGGCTTCCTCTATTAACATTTCTTCATCAAACATCAAATTCATAGGATTAGATGAGACAATCTCACCATCAACACAATCATGTATGTTGTTTGAATCTTCACCTACAACATTTCCTCCACTAAAATCACTCATTTCAAATAACCAAAATTTTCTACCAAACCTCACTTTCTTCCTCTCTATCCAACACATTTTTTTTCTATTATCTAAATTTTTCCCCTAAAATAGATTTTATCTAACTTAACTTATTTATAACTAATCTAACTTAACTAATCTATTTAATTAACACTAATGGTTTGGGGTAGATTAGCCATTTCGAAAAATTCGGATAAGGAGCAAGCACAAAATACTATTGGGAGACCAACTGGTCATGCCCCAATTAATCCTTGTAGAAAAATTAGAGAGAGGGAGTCGTAAATTAGAGAGAGGTCTCTTTTGCAACTGCAGGAGGAAAAAGCAAGAAAATTACCAAAAGGACAACACCAAAATCCAATGATATCTGCTTGGCTGCCACAGTAATCGAAGACTTTTGATGGCCATCGGAGCGTCACTCCTTTACTAACCTGCCTAGGGCGGGCAAGTTACCTCACGTGGATAAATGGGTATAGATGATTCATAAATCTATTTAGCCACCGAATTTTATCACTGGGTGAAATAATTGGCTAAATCTTCTGACAAATTAGAGTTGGAAGACAGATTCAATGAATGTCGATTTTTGTCATTATTGGATTATTATCAAGTCGCCTGCCTTTAGTGACCACTGCCTGTGCCCATTACTAATAAATTAACCAAATTAACATCTTTAGCACCAAATCATATCCTTTAGAGACGTCTACGGTCTATCTACCCTGAAACCAAGTTTTCTTGTAGTATTCCCACCTTTAAATGTACTTGCTGGACTTCTTTTCGTAACACACATCAACTAGTTCTTCAGTGTGATGTTTTTTAGTTATTGAAAATCTTATTCTCCAAAATTTCATGAAGAAATGAATATGATTACAAGCGTAGATGCTATTGTAAGTGTAGCTAAGGAATTTGTTTGGCCATGGAGTTGCAAAAAGGAAGACGGAAACATCAGCGGAGAAAACGGGGTCATTCTGGGTACGGTGAGTGTTTTATTGCTCATTGTAATATCTTACTGGTATGTATTTCGATATAGGAAATTAAGATTACCACCGGGGCCTCGTGGGTTACCGTTAATTGGAAACTATCTTTCTCTAGAATCCAATCTTCATGTGTACTTTGCGAATTTAGCTGAAGTTTATGGTCCAATTGTAAAACTTCAAGTAGGTAGCAAAATCTTTATAGTAGTAAGTTCTACTTCACTGACGAAAGAAGTTCTAAAAGACAACGATGCGATTTTCGCAAACCGTGATGCCCCGGTTGCGGCATTAGTTGCAAGTTATGGTGGTGTAGATATTGGTTGGAGTGCTAGTAATTCAGAATGGAGAAAACTTCGGAAAGTTTTTGCCCATGAAATGTTGAGCAACAAAAGTCTTGATTTAAGTTATGGTTTACGAAGAGAAGAAATTCGAAAAACAGTTACTGATATATACAGGCGGAAGGTCGATACACCGATAAATTTTGGCGAGGAAGTGTTCATAACAATTCTTAATATGATTATGGGAATGTTATGGGGTGGTACACTCCAGGGAGAAGAGAGGTCTAAGGTTGGTGCTGAGTTTCAGAAAGTGATTGGTGAACTGGTTAAACTGATTGGGAGAACTAATGTATCGGATGTCTTTCCGGCTCTTAAAATCTTTGACATACAAGGAATCGAACGTGAAGCAAAAGTTCTTTGTCTGTGGTTAGACCGGATAATGAATTCTGTTATCGACCAGCGGATGAAATTGAATGACACGGACCAGACTTGCCAGAGCAAAGACAGCAAAAAGGATTTCCTGCAGCTTCTTTTGGAGCTCATGGAACAAAAGGATGCTAAAACGCAAATAACTAAGACCCAGCTTAAGGCCTTATACTTGGTACGTATAATCTCTTTGTGTTTTATCCTTTTTTTCATAATTCAACTTTTTCTTGGCTAACCGAACATATTATCTTGTTAAATATTGTAGGACATTGTTGTGGCTGGTACAGAAACAACATCCACAACCATAGAATGGGTAATGACAGAAATGATACAGCATCCGGAGATTATGGAACGAGTACAAGCAGAGTTAGACCAAGTAGTAGGAACTAACAACACAGTGGAAGAATCTCACTTATCAAAGCTTCATTACTTGGATGCAGTTGTGAAAGAAACATTCAGGTTACACCCAGTTGCACCCCTTTTAATTCCTCATTCTCCAAGTTCGTCATGTGAAATTGGTGGTTACATTATCCCTAAAGGCGCTACGGTGTTTTGTAACGCGTGGGCAATGCAACGTGATGCAGAAGCTTGGAATGATCCGTTGAAATTCCAACCTGAAAGATTTTTGAGTGACGGAAATGTTAAGAAGTTCGATTACAATGGTAAGAATTTCAACTACCTTCCATTTGGATCTGGGAGAAGAATTTGTGCTGGAATTCCTTTGGCCGAAAGAATGTTGACATATGTTTTAGCCTCTCTGTTGCACTCATTCCACTGGGAATTACCTAGAGATACGAAACTTGATGTTGCGGAAACATTTGGTATTGCGTTAAAGAAATCGACTCCCTTAGTTGTTATTCCGACACCAAGATTAGTTAATCTTGAGCTTTACATGTAACAAAAGCATCAGTCAGTTTCAGTTATTTAATGATAAGGAAATAAAAGTCCCCTGTAAGTTAGTTTTGATAAGGAATAAAAGTCTCTTTGAAATGATAAGGAACCCGAGCATAACCAAACTAACGAACAATGAGTGCATGATGTTAGAATATATCCTTCATATACAAGTCAACCATGAAGATATTGTTGGAATTAATTACAATAATCGAATGCAAATGGGAAATAATACTTAA
>JAJJWX010001707.1:0-56702 GCA_023529315.1 Papaver bracteatum | reverse complement strand
TTAAAAATCTCATTTCCGGAATTTCTTTTTATATTGTTTTCTCTCGTCACGTATGGAGCATGCCATTAGGAACTGCTTAGTTCTTAGCTAGGACCTGTGCTTTTGGTGTGCCCTCGCGGTGGATTAGAAAATATATTAGAATTGGCTGTGCTTTAGTTGAAATATAGAGGTTGAGGGTATACTGGGCCTCCCATCCCCAGCTCGACGTGACAACGTCTGTCCATTGGAAATCTATTCTATTATATAAAGGCAACTAGCCTTACTGTTCATTGAACAGTAAATGAAGCTGTAAAAATTTAAATTCCGATTTTGCCCTTAGTTTTAAAGCTTTCCTAAAAATATCTAAAATTAAGTGAGGCTAAAACAGTTAAAGTATAAACAAAAAAAAAAAATCAGCAACCTGGGAGAGACGAGGGGAGGGGGTCCATTAGAAGAATGCTGCTAATGGGGGGACAGAATTTTATCGGGGGCTGCCATTTCACACACTTTCGCATTTGTTTTTCACTTGGAAAAGGGTAAAGCACGTGCAAAATTTGGAATTCCAAATTTGCCCCTATTTTTTATAGCCTATATGTTTCCCGGAAAAAATAATATTCGAGGGCATATACGTAAACAACACGAAAACAGTAACTGATGCTTCAAAAACTGAAACTCCAAGTTTGCCCTCGCTTTCATGCTTTACTAATTACTTACAAAAAAAATATTCGAGGGTGCCATGGTAATTTTATACTTTTAACTTTCAAAAACAGTACGCGAATAGTGTCTGAATCATTACCTTTTAGGGCACGTGCATAGCACGTGCGGTAGGTTCTTGTAAAAAAAAAAGGGGAAGTGTCTATTGTCCATTGAGTTTGAAAAGAAGTGAGAGGTTCTTTATCTAGAAGTTTTATTAGAAGGACTATTTAGAAGTAGCTTGTTATAGGGGCGGCAGTGTGATAGTAATGTCCCTCTAGTTGGTTAAGGGATGTTTTATAGGGGGTGTAAATTGACTAGATTACCCTTCCAATTTTAACATAAATCAAATCTAAATTGAAAATTTGTTTTCTTCTTTTCTTCTCCTCCTCCCATCAACCGTAACCTCCATTAAAACTCAAAATTTCATCGTCTTTGATTAATCGACGATTCGAAAATTAATCAAGTGTAGTGTAATGATTTATATGAGGTATGTTTTGAAAACCCGATTCACGATTTGGTTTATTTTGTTCGATTTAAGTTTAATTTCTATCAAAAATTAGGGTTTTAGATGAAAATTGAAATTGAAATTTCGGGTTTATGTGAGTTACGGTTGATTTTAACTCAATTACTGAATCAAATCGTAGATTTTGATGTTGTTACGGTTGGTAATAGTTCAATTACCAACCGTATGTTCTTATATCTCGAGAATTTTCTTCGATTATGATTGGTATCGAGCATTTAGTTACCAATCAGTAACTCGATTACGTTGGTATCAAGCATCTAGTTACCAAATCAAATCGAGTTACATTTGTATTGAGCATCTAGTTACCAAATCAGAATCGGTTTTAAGATTGGGTTTTCTTCAAATTTAACAAGTTACGGTTGGTAGTTCATCTTTTACGAACCGTAACTTTGACTTACAGTTGGTTATGAGCAAAATTCCAACCGTAATTAGCTCTGAAAATGTAAAAAAATTGAATTTTTTTCGTACTTTAGATAACTTTGAGCAACAAAAAGCTAGTTGGGACTATTTTAGAAGTATACCCGGTCATTTTCAAGTCATGGTTCTTCATTTGTTGGTTAATTTCTTTAATTGATTGAGATTGATCTTCTCCTCTAATTTTTTTTTAACTCTAAAAATCTGATTAGGTTTTGATTTTGAGTTAATATAAGTGAAATTAATCATTAACACTAAACTCGATTATCATTATTAAACTAGGTTATCAATTATGAGGGTTAATTGGTCATTTCAAGTTTTTTTTAAAAGGGACACCTTGAATGATCATGTAATGACCCTTTTTGTCCTATTAGAATGCCGCCCCTCTAATAAACCATGACGCCCTTATAATAAGATACATTTAGAACCACATGGGGTCTGTTGGTATTTCCGTTAATAAAACCACATTTTGTTCGTTCATAAAACTAAGGGTAGTTCCGTCGTTAGGGCTAATATCATCTTAATTCCAGATTCCAAAAATAATTTCTCCTATACGAATTCTTAGAAATGGTTTTTACGCTAACATCACTATATATGCAGCGGAGAGGTCGATTCTCTATCTCTATCGAAAATATCCTGTCTATTTTTTTTACATCATCTTTCCCATCTCCCTCATACTCTTTTATAATTTTCTCTAAATATGAAACCTCCACATTTTTTCACATACAAAACCAAAATAATTTTCTTCTTAATTCGTTAGAAAAATCGATCACCCATCAGGTATGTCGATTTTTGTTGTTGGACAATTTTTTTGTTTGTTTGATTTTTGTTAATTCATTATATGATCAAGGAATTTGACCTACATCGATGCATTTCTAACATTTGCATGAAGAAAATCTTCAGAGAATATTAGCAGTCTAAGGTTGTTTAAATTGAGAGTGTCTACACTTTTATAGGCGGTGTGATTTTAATTTTATCTTTTTGTGTCCCTGCCTCAATCGGTGTCTGAACATTTGGCTAGTATTACATTTCGTGTTCAAGTGGTGGCATATTGGTTCCCACTTATACTGTAGGGAAAATTTATTAAATGCCCATATTATAGAGGCCCAACACAAATACCCTTATACAATAATATAAATACCCCTATCATTTAAATACCTTATCCATTAAAATATAGATTATCTTAATACCCTCACTTACAATATTATTTTCCATTTAAAAATCTTATCCATTAAAAAATAGATTTTTCTATTTTTTCATTTCACCACCACCAACAGCACCGCCGCCACCACCACTCCGCCGCCACCACCACCACCACTGTTGTTGCCTCCGCCACCGCCGTCGCCGCCACCATCACCACCACTGTTGTTACCGCCGCCACCACCACTCCGCCACCACCACCATTGTTGTTGCCTCCACCGCCGCCGCCACCACCACTACTGTTGTTGTTGCCGCCGCCGCCACCGCCGCCATTAATATTAGGCGTCAACAACTGAAAATATTTGTTGATCCAGAAAATCAAAAGTTTAAAAATATTTGTCAAAATTGGTTGTTGATTCCATTCTTCCATTGTTGATACACAAATATTGGTTGTTGATACCATTTTTCTATTGTTGATACACAAACCTTGGTTGTTGAATCCCTAAACTAAGGTCGATTTCTATTGTTGATACACAAACATTTGTTGTTGACTCCTAACACTAAGATCAATTTCTATTGTTGATACACAAATATTGGTTGTTGATACCATTTTTCTATTGTTGATACACAAATATTGGTTGTTGATTCCATTTTTCCATTATTGATATACAAACACTGGTTGTTGACTTCCTAAACTAAGGTTAATTTCTATTGTTGATACACAAATATTTGTTGTTGACTCCTTACACTAAGATCAATATCTATTATTGATACACAAATCATAGAGATATGGAGTCATGCACCTTTGGGATATCCCATACATCTTTTTTCCATTGTTGATACACAAATATTGGTTGTTGATTCCATTTTTCCATCGTTGATACACAAACATTTTTCATCTAACATCCTGATCCCCATGTACCTACATCAAAAAATAAAAATTACATCAAATTAGGATCAAGAGCTTAGTTGACATATAGTTCAGGTGAAAAGAGATATTCTGTCAGAGTTAAAGAACTTGAAGATATTCTGACATATAGTAGGAAAATATTGATGGAACCCTGATGGGCTTATACATGGAGAGGGGCATATTTATTATGTGATAAGGGTATTTGTGTAGCCCATCAAAATAAGGGGCATTTATATAATTCCCACTATACTGTATTCATCTGCAATCAAAGAAAGAGTTAACATAATAATCATGAGTCTATAACAATAAAGAGTCTACTCCAGTAAAGAGTTTAGGGCATTCACACTAACTGTGAATAAGAAAATGTAAAATCTAGCTATGTTAGAATAGAAAGCATAGGTCATTTTATATTTCTGGACTTTGTTTATGAGGATTGCTGAGAATGGTAGACAGTTATGGTTTGTTCAGAATGTAGATGGATATATGGCAGCTTAATTGGCATGCCTTATAGCAACAGCCCAAAACTGATATATCCATAACATTATTAAGGAGCAGAATGACATTTGTTTTTCTTAGTTTCCTATTTATGGATTACTTGAAAATTTTCGTACCTGATCACCACATGTAGATTCATTTGTTGTTTCTTCAAGTGTATTTATCTGCAATTGAAGAAACTTAGGGCTTGTGACAGATTAATAGTTTAACATGTTTGCACCAGTTGGAAATAAACTTAGGAATGTTATAACAGAAAACAATGGTGAAGCATAATGTCTACTTTTTTTATGATGAACTCTTGAATCCATGTTATATGATTTCACATTTCATTATTTTTTAATCTTGCAGTTTCTGTAATTCAGTTAAAAATCAGCCTAAACTTCTATATTAGCGAAGGTTCATGGAACTTGGTTTTTGTTTTCAATTTCAATATGCATGGCCTATAAATTATCTTATTGATCCCCGCAGGGAGCTTCAGTCTTAAGATTTGTTGTCTCTTTGTTTTCTTCCCTGGATTTGAATTGCATATTTGTCCATTAGACCAAAGTTACCAAACTGCTCGTTGGCATTATTACCATGTGATCGATATACTTGTTCAGACTCTATTTTCCCACATACGTTCATTATGGATGCTTCCAAACAATGTTTTTTCTTCTGTTTTTCCATTTGTCTACGTGATTTTTGTGATGCTTGTTGTGCCAAGCATTGTGCCTGTCAATTTTAGACAACGATTTGTTTTGTATTTAGTAAAAATAATAATTTATAAACAGAATATTAGATGTTATTGTTGATTACAATGGTACCATTGAAGGTTCTTTTTTTGGTCGAGTAACTTTTTTCTCTCTCTCTCTTTGTCGACGTGCTTGTTGGGCCAAGCAGAATGCCTGTAAATTATAAGCTTAAGAAATCAGTATTGTCTAATATCAATGTCTTTGTTAGCGGAATATTATTGTGGCTATCAATCCTAGATATACCTTTGATGCTTTATTATCGGATCGGCTACGACGTTCTTGTTGGGACCTTTGCATCCTTTTCTGTCAATTCAATTAAGTGATAATTAAACGTTTTAAAGTAATGGTGTTTTAAAACGCATGATTGAGTAGTTTCTTGAATGAGTAATCACCTTAGCTCTCTGAATGGCTAATTGATTAATATTGTTTGTTGAGGTTGCTTATCCTGTAATTCCTTCATCTCTATTTCCCGACGCTCCTTTTCTTGTCTCTCTTTTTCTCGACGTGCTCGCTGCGCAGTAATGAAAGCCTGTTGTACAACAAACAGATAGGTATAAACTAAACATTACAAAAAGACACATAGGTATAACGTAATTGTGATTGTAATTCTGTGTGATATGTTCTTTTATTAAGAACCCTTTGGCCATGACCATTCAAGAAGAGAATACTTTTTTGCTTTTAGTATTTTTTTCCCATCTTTGATTTTTTTTTTACTTTAATGATTGTATTTTTTACCTGTGATACCTCCTTTATAGGAGACTTTGTTTCTGAATGTTCGATTTCCAAAAGTACCTTTTCTTGTCTTTCCTTTTCTCTACGTGCTTGTTGTGCATCAATAAAAGCCTGTTGTATAAGTGAACAATGGTCAGTATAATTTAATTTGCGTATGTAGAGATTTCTTTGTTTGGTGATTAAATTTTTTACCAGGGATGAGACCCTTTTTGAACACTGTCTTTTATTTGACACATGTTCTGAAGTTGTAGGATGATTTTCCAACGGGGATGAACTTGAAGTTGGATGTTGTATAAGTTAACAAAACATCAACGACAACAAAAATTAGTATAACGTAGATTTGATTTTCTTCGTTTGATTATTACAATTTTTACCTGTGATGAAACCCTCTTTAAACATTGTTTCCTATTTAGCATATTTTCTGAAGTCGTAGGATGATTTTCTGATGGGGATGAACTGGTAGATGATCTGAAAGAGGCGATTATTTCAGAATATATTAGAAATATTTTTATTATGCAATAAAGTAATGTGGTACAGAAATTATAAGCATATATAATTTAATTTATATACCTCATATTAATTCATACCTCATATTTGTTACAGAAAGAACCAATATCTGGATTGACGAAGCATAAGCTTAGTTTAGAATTCGCAATCTATATATACGAAGCAACAATTGAGGAGATCAATTATTGGCGTAAATACTATAAAACAGCAAAGAATAAAAAAACTTGGGAACACAGGTATTGGTTTTATAAGCCGAAATCAAGTTGGTTTTATAGGAGGACGTGTGTCCTAATTAAGAAGTAGATTTGTATTAGGAAACAAAATAATATTAGGAAACGAAAGAAACTTGGGAACACAGCTGGTATTGGTTTTATAAGCCGAAATCAAGTTGGTTTTATAAGAGGAAGTAGATTTGTATTAGGAAACGAAAGAATATTAGGAAAAGAAAGAAACTTGGGAACACAGCTGGTATTGGTTTTATAAGCCGAAATGAAGTTGGTTGTATAAGAGGACGTGTGTCCTAATTAAGAAGTAGATTTGAATTAGGAAACATCTTTATGTTTGCCTTATTATGATATATATATACAATGAGATCGAACGGATGTATATATAAAACATATAACCAAGCGATCCGTACCGTAGGATGACGAAATCGATGGTTGGATTTAACAGATTATACAGAAACCACTTCTTTTTATAATATAGATTTACGCACAGATAACCAAAAACTTATAAGTATATTGCTTAACCATGTTGCACAAAAGAAATTGTGTTTTGATATATGCAGGAAGAGTTAAGAAGACATTCATATATTAGAGAACATTAGAAGCAGTAGAAATTCGCAGCAATTATATTACAAAGAAAAATGGATAAATGTACATATATTACAGGGAAAAGAAATCCATTTAGATCCATCGTTGTCTTCGCCGTTTCTTTTCTTCATCCCCACCACCACCTTCATCATGACCTTCATCTTCTTCAGAATCTTCGTCTTCGCCGTCAGAAATGACAATATCAGGGACATTTTGTGGAATTTCATGAAAAATGTCAGGGTACTCAGAATGAGGAATTTGATGATCATCGCAGACCAATTTAATGGAGTCATTGCGAACACCAACAAGAGTGTTACTAAAATTCCCTCTCATAATTTCTAACTAGCACTCCCTTATCATCTTCAAGTTCTTTAACTCTGACAGAATATCTCTTTTCAACTCCTGCGAATACAGAATAGCAAATCAGAAATTTAGTAGCAAATTACAAAAATACAAAAGACCAATGAGAATGAATAATTAGCAACCTTCTCTTTCAGAAATCATGTCTCTAATCAAGGCTGCTTGTTCAGTATGAAGACTAACATCTACACCTAGATTATTTCTGGCATTATCAAGAACTTTCGCATCCCAAGCAAATTCTTCATCATTGCTAATAAGAAGACAAGAGCAAACTTGGTTCTCTCTCGCAAGAAGATCTCTATTTTCGCCGATAAGTCTATCCCTCTCAATTTTAACATCAGTGAGAATTTTATGGAAATCTACTAGGGCTTGAGCACCATTTTTAGCAATAAGATCTTTCTCATCAATAAGATCAATATTCTTACTTCTTAATCTATTAGTTTCTTCTTTCGAATCAAGATAAAGACGCTTAAACTTATTGGTTAAGCCCGAGTTGAATCTGTGCTCAATTTTTAAGAGATGAAGTTTGGATTTAAGTTCATCTATGGAAAGAGATCTAATTTGATCATCTGAGAAACTACTTAAATAGTTATTAAGACGAGCAAGAAGGGTATCCTCATCTACAGGTTCAGGGAAAGATCGGAGGAATGTAGTGTCATCAGTAAGGTCATAAATATCTGCAAAAATGGTTACTTGAATGAGCCAAAATAGGGCAAAAGAATTGAAAGAAAATAAGGAAAAGTTCATACCATAGAGTTGCTGATTAGCCTTTTCAAGATCAGAGATCTTTTGTCTATCACTTGAAGCATCAATTTCTAACTGCTTGTTCTTCTTGCGAAGCTCAACAACCTCATCTTCTAATTCTCCTTTACTCTTGCGAAGATCAACAACTTCAGATTCCAACTGTTCCTTTTGTTTGCGAAGATCTACAAATTTAGACTTTAAATTTTCATTTTTATTGCGAAGGTCAGCACGTCTCTTCTCCAAATCTGAGGCAGCAATAAAAGAAGATCTTCCATCCTGCGAAGAAATGTAAAAATTGCTAAGACAAATATAGTTCGAAATCCAAGGTATAAGGAAGAGGCAAAGAAGTGAAAACATACCAGAATGCCTAGTGAATTCAAAAGACTGGGAGTCATCGATCTCGAGATCCCATGGAAAGAATCATTGTCAACCAATAAGGAAGCAATACAAACCTTTGCGAAAGCTTGAAATACTTCATTAACAGCCTCATTTCCATAATCATTGGGAATACCATGCAAAGTATCGCCAAATATCCTGGACAATTTAGCCATAGAAGACTCGAAATACGAAATTTCTCTCGCAGAAGAAGTATCAGCGGCATTTTCATTATCAATATTTTCACTTGAACTCTCATTAGAATGAGAGATAGCAGGTGAGGGAGTTTGAACTCTTATTTTCTTTGAAGGAGGAGCAGTAGACTTTTCCTTGTGAGGAGCAGTAAATTTTTCATTGCGAGGAACATCAGATTTTTCCTTGCGAGGAACACCTTTACTTTTTCCCTTAGTCCTCGCAGCTCTAACGGGTTCTATTTCTTCGATGACCTTCAATAAACACAGATGAAGATAAGAAATAGAGGCAACAATATATTGTTAAGGATAATAAAAGAGTATTTCTTACTTCATCTGTGAGAGATTTAAGAGCTAAAAAGGTACTGGGCTTCCCAAACTTTTGGTAGTTCATCTTCAACTTCTCAATCTGACAAAAGTAGAACAATCAGCGAGAATACATATCAAAATTTGAGAAAAACAATAATGATGATAAAATTTTGGGTATTTACCTCTGAATTCCTCTCATGCTATCTAAACACCCATGGCTGGTACTTTGCGAGATTCGCAGGCAAAGCATGAGTACCAAAAATATATGGGCCCTCTAAGATTAAGGGGAATTTACACCATTTGTCATCCTTAGAGTAGCGAGGGGATGAATTATTGCCTGGATGCCAGTCAATGTCTAACATAAGAGCCTTATCTTCAGGAATGTCATCTTTCTTATGTAAACGGACACCCCAACAATTTCTATCTTTCTTCATAAGGATTACTTCATAATTTACGAAGAAATTATCTACAGTGTACTTCTCAGGAATAATTGGAACATCCTTGAATTTAGGGTTCTTTGATTCTGGAGGATATAAATATTCTTTACCAGCACCGCGAGTAGCGAACTCCAGCAATAGACGAATGACATCCCCACTCAACTGATAGATAGCCCGCGAGAATTTTGCATGAGAAAGTATTTTGTAGAATAAAGGAAGTTCAGGATCGTAAAGAGGAATAGGAAGACCAGCTTCAAGCTGACCTAGCGAGAAAATGATTTTCTCGCAAGAACAAGGATAATCAGAAAATAAGTTGATAGAAAGTTCAGCTCTAGAAGATTGATTAGGAATAGTAGAAAGGACGAAACCCTTGTCTTGAAGTTTCTCTTTCATCTTTTCAAAGTCAAGTTCATTTATACGACCAGTAGGAGCCATATCTTTGAGAGTATGGGAATGAAATAGAATTTAAAAGATCAAATAAGGATTGTAGCAGTAGCAGATGTGGAATTTACGAAGAAGAAGAACAAAAAATTTGCAGAGAGAAAGAGAGAGAAAGTAAAAAAGAGGAAAAGAGAAAAGTAAAGGATATATATATAGGGAGTGAAATTTCTCAAAGAAAGAAATGCATTTAATGCGAGGAAAAGATGTGTATGGTCAAAAATCAACGGTTAAAAAAGACGTGTTAAGAAATGAGTGAAAGAGAAGACGCGTGCAATAAATCTGGTGAAGATCTGGAGAAATTTCAGAAACGTGTCGGAATAGAAAAGGTGAACAGTTAAGGAAATTTCTCATGACATTCCCTTCTTCACAGAGAATACATGATAAGAGGCAAGATGTAGGATCAGAATATCACAACAATAATACTTCTGCGAAATTAAATAGCAACTTCTGCGAGTTTGTACGTGAGTTCTCCAATAACACACTGAGAGTGTCGCAGAATGATTTAAAGAACGACGCAATAGATGACGATGGTAGAAACACGAGAAGAGCATGATGACTTTGCGAGGGTTAGAATACCTGCGAGAACTGATATTGTAACTGTTGCGAAAGTCCCGCGGGTCAGATCCGAAATTAAAGGAAAGCTTAGCTGTCACCCACTATGTAACTACCCTATATAAAGAGAACCAATGTACTCGAGAGAGGGATGATCAATTTTTGAGTGTAGAGAAAATCTTGAGGAGAGAGAAAAATAAAGAGAGCGGTTGTATTCTTGGTTTTCACATTTCTTGTAAACATTTCTGAGAATCAAATAATAAAGTGTTATTTTTAATCTTCAAATATGAGTTAATTACTGTAAATTCTTATCTAGGGTATAATGTAGGTTTTCCTGCAACTACATAAGTCTTTAAGTCGTTCACCTGGTTTTAGAAGAAGAAAACCAAAGGTTAAAGGAGAATCGACTCTATCTTAGCACAACTAGTATCACACAGAATGTGTGGGGATTAGGTTTCCCAGTTGATAGAGTTATCCCTTATATAATCTCTCAAATCATGGTTTGCAATCAATGTTAGCTTGCTAACAAAGCATTCAATATTCACCGTTAGATGAAAACCTGATTAGATTCAAGCTATATTTATCAACCGTTAGATCGAAAACCTAGCTTGTCATATACACATGTACTAGACGATTTTAGGTTCGTGTAACCGTACCCAAACTTGTACATTAGTTGGTTCAACACTAGTTAACTATATGGTTAGCCAAATGATACCTTTCATATCAACCATATTCTTCTTCACCATAACTAGTCTAAATGACTCAAATGAACTAGTTAGAGAGTTTTTCAATTGCTTAGATCTTTATGTACTACACAAGACACAATTGAAGCAAAAACGATGTGATTCACTAGCATGGATTCATGAACTATAAATCCACGGTTTGCAATAGCATTCCTTAGTTTATTATGATAAGTTCACAAATATCGTTTTTAGACATAACCTACTCAAGTTCGCGGACGGAGTTCACAAACTCCAGCAGAAATTCTCGGGTTCGAGAACTACGCCAGTTCATGGACTGAGCTTATATGCCGAGTTCGCGGACTGAGCTTATATGATGAGTTTGCGGACTGAGCTCACGCACTACTCCCGTTTCACTTGATCATCAAAGTTCGTAAACTTCAGTTCAAGCAATAAAGACTTATACATATATGTGTTACCAAAACAATGCTTATATCCTCCAATAGTTATATTGTCTAAACTCTCATTTCAATCATTGAAATATTCTCAGAGGGAGTTATATAGTTGTCATTCACAAACTATTTTTCGTTAGAGCGATTTCCAAAATGATTGAAACATAACATGACTTTCGTCACTAGGTAAAGATGAACTTGGATAAAGCGAAAGCTTTACCAACACATATTTCGAGAAATAAATAAGCGAGATATACTCAGCTCGAACTATCACATGTGTATAATCTTAGTCTATATAGTAATACGACTTTTGTCTCAAGATAGGAGATAGAGTAGATAGACTTTTGAGTGATAGATAAGTTCAAGTCTCCACATACCTTTTAGTCGATGAAGATCCACTGGTTCCTTGAGTAGTCCTTCGTCTTGTATGATGATTGTCATGGAGTTCTTGAGCTCAACTACACTGTTTATCCTAGTCTGAGACCTTAGCTATAGTAGACTAGAAATCAAGACTTTATAGTTTTGATCACTAACATTGACAAACATGCTTGAGATAGCAACGCATGCGAGTTCGACCAAGCAATGCTCTAACATCAAGAACACTCAATCCCCAAACATGGGTTTCACGGTTCTACCAAAACAAGTTTCGGTTCTACCTCCATGTGGGTACTGGATTTAGTCACACTAGCTTTCCAAAAATTCGGTTGACTAGGTACTAGGATCGGTTCCCATATATATATGGTATCTAACTTGTACTTGTTGCACATGTCCATAGGATCGGTTCCCCTTTATACTAAAAACTTGTTGCACCTCATACAAGGATCGACTCCCCTTTTGTGATAGGTTGCACCTCTTACTAGGATCGGTTTCTTTTTACCCAGAGTCGGTCATACCAATAACACTAAATCAATCATACCATCTCAGGTGATTACTTAAGATCGGCTTCACTAATAAAAGTCATACCAATACAAAAGTCAGGCCTTTGTGAATAGTTTTACCAAGAACACAAACAAGTCATGAGCGTTTATACTAATCACACATAATGGTAGTTCAAAAGATATGCAATGAATAACAATACCCATACATAGTCACAATAGCATTCAAACGATTATTTTGATGTCTTATATACAAAGTTTAATGGTTAAGCAATAAACCTCTTATTGTATTCCTTAATACTACGTCTAACTAGAGTGAAATCATTCATGCTTCGCAGTTATGTTTTCAATATGCACGACTTGAAATATACGTTAGGGAATGAAACAGTTTAAGTCAAATATCACTAACCTCAAGTGGAAGGATGGTGTTGTCATTGTAGCTCCTTACTTCTTCACTTCTTCAAGTCTTCGCAATACTTGTAATGTCTCATATCAAGCTAACCTATACAAAGTCGACTTTAGTACATAATCAAGCGACTCTTTAATTGAGTTTTGGCTCACTAAAATATGACAACCAAACTTGACATACCAACGCTTGGTGGGTTCAACCGAGCTATGCTCTAACAATCTCCCCCTTTGTCAATTTTAATGAAAAAACTCTTACATCATATGGATAAACAAATTACAAGAATTCATTACACATACGCTTGATTCCCGAATTCAACAACACAATAACCTGTATACATCAATCCATAAATGCCATTGTTGACATTATAATAACAATGTTAATACTCTTCCTAGAGGTAAGATAGGTAGATTTTCAATCCACACGTCTTTGTTATTCCCTTGTACGTAGTCCATATAACTACAATCATCATATGATATGCTATTCCCCCTTGGTATATGATTTTACTCTTTCGTTAGATAAACGTTTAAGCACAAATGTACTTTCCCTTAGTGATACCAATTAATATAAATCAATACCAGTATCACTTGTTTACTCCATATATTTCTCCCCCTTTTTGTCACAAAATGACAAATAAACGAAAAAATAAAAGACAAACCGAAAGGATCTTACAAATCTCAATAGACTTGCAACCTATAGAGTTAAGTACAAGGGTTCCACACACCATTTTTGATAACCAATATCAAAACCGAAACTACAAAGTAATTTTGTTTTGATATGTTACCAAGGAAACAATTTCCCGAAGCAATTTTCCCTAATAGTTTAGCAAACCATAAATCGACTAAGCACCTTAGTTCCTTTGCTAAACCAATTGTACAAATACAATCGCTTGTTCAATAAGACCAAAATAAAGATAACTCTATTTTTCTCATCAAGTTCTAATTATCCATATAACTTAAACCTTTAACTTTTAAACAAGACAAGTACTAGGTTAGTTAACTAGCATTTCTTGTTAAGGCATTTGATTAGACTTGAATAACCGAAACCTCCACTTTGATATGTCTAACTAAGATCATAATTAACTTAGTTTCTCTTATCAGGAATCGAATTGGACTAAACAATTCATCCCGAAAACCTTTTCTTTCGTTAAGCCATAAATAATTCATACAAACCAAATAAATCAACTTGCATAATTATTTACCTCAATCGGAAGCAATTGAAACAACATAGACATTAATGCACCACAATTGCACCAAAATTTTGTAAGCCTAAACGATTGATATCAAACAATAAAGCAAGATAACAATAGTTTTTCTTAACCGGAACCAATTGAATCACACACACATCCATACACAAATAATGGAATAAAATATCAATTGTACCGAAATTTTGTTAAGCAAAAGCAATAAATATATGTAATAAAATCAGGATTTTTTTAAACAGGAAAACAATTAACTAACAAGATTGTTACCTCAAATTTTGCATCCTCTTCTCCAATATGTTTGCATCTTCTTCCAGGGAGAATTGATATCAAAATATCATTATGTTGTCATCCTTATGCAAAACAATAGAATAACAACAACCAACCTTAACCAGAGAAAGGTTGAAAACCGGTTTTTAACTATTGCAAGCAAAAGTTGAAAACCCCGAAACTCATATGCTTTTATGCTAAACCAAACGCTTCAACATATTGTGACGTTTTCACATATTGTTTCAATCAGAACCCGTCATGATCCTTTGATAAAGCCTACTAACATGGGATAGAACTTAATCCTGTTAAACCAAAAAGTCACCCAAACCATAAGGGTTCACAACATTATGAGATCAAATATCAAGGTAGTAAAACTGAAATCAAACATCCCATAAACATACATAGCAATAAAATAAAGCATTCAAGCATAGGCTATGCAATCAAAACTATCACAAGAAAAATTATAAATCAAATAATTTTATTCATAATAGACTTTATTGAAAGAAATAAAAAACTAAAGCCTATTTTCCTTTGCAACTCAGTCCTTCATATCATTGCTAAATAAAGGCGGATTATTACTTTCAGTCTTTAGCTTGCGAATTTCTTCAAGTAGATAACCTTGTTGCTTGACCAGAATTTTTTGCAGGTGAGAAATTTTTGTGAAGGATTCTACAAGAGCATGTAATTCTGTCTTTGATTGAACACAAATGTGTCAATGCTTCAATACAATGATCTTTCTTCAGTGTAATTTCTCTTTCCTTCTTGCTAAGCCAATCTCTCTTTTTGATTTTACTCTTAATATCAAGAGAAGATCTAAACTTAATCTTAAGTTGATTTTTCTGATCTAGCATCTTGCTAAGAGAAGATGTTGCATCCAGACTCATGGTTCGGACAAGGAATGACCAAAGAAAGAGAAGGATCTTTTTATAATTTTCATACTTCCGAAAATATAATATTCCTATAAATACGAATATATCAAATATTTTCAAATACTAGATTTTTCTCCCATAATCTACACATAAGTGCCTTGATTTATCTTCTTCCTCACTCAAAATTTGGAAGGCATGGTGAGGAAAGAATTCTAATACCGATCATGTGGTATTAGTATGAGATTTTCACTCATTATGGAATTTTGAACAACTAGAGTGTCTTTGATCTAGCATCGTATGAAAAATTCTCCTATTATTACCTCGAACTAGCGAAATATCTTGAGACTGACTTGGGTTTCCTATGCAACTTTTAGCAATTCTGTTTTTGAGATAGTTTTTGCATCTTGTCTTACTTTTCCCTTTACCATTATATGATTTAATAACATCGGAAGACATGTCAATTTTTAAAATGGGTAAATCACTAATGGAGGAGGAAGAAATAAGATTGCAAACTAATGCAATATTAGTTGTTTTCTCTTCTTCGAAATCATATGAATCAGAGCTCTCATCTAGAGTTACAGCCAAAGCCTTGCTTCCAGTGTATTTCTTAAGATTAGGATAGTCTTTAGCAACCCTTTACGCTTAAAGCATTGCGGATGATATTCATTATCTTCTTCATGATCCTTTTTGACAGGAACTCGATCATGTGGACGAGAAGATCGACGAGTATCCTTTATGTATCTCTTATTTATTTTATTTAAGATATCTCGAAACTGTATCGTAATCAATGATAATGATAGTTCAATTTCATCATCAGAATTTTCTGCAATCTGTTCATCCGAATCATCCATCTGTTTGTTCCTTTCAATTGGAGCTTTCAGAATTTTTACAACTTTAAAAGTAATTCCTTTATTTGGAATAGACTGCGATTCATGATCAAAGATCTTTAACTTTCCAACGAGTGTGCTTCATGAGAGAGTTGAGAGATCATTTGCATCTATGATTGCATGCTTCTTATAATCGTATCTTTGTGGCAACGATCTAATAATTTTGCACACTATATCTTTTTCAGAAATAGTATTTCCAAGCGAGAAAGAGGTATTAATTATCTCAGAGAGTTTAAGATGAAACTCTTCAAAAGTGTGGATAGTCGATTCTTTATGTCTAACGACTATTATAACATTATGGAAGAATGTTTCAATGATTGAAATGTAGAGTTGAGATTATGTAACCACCTATGGATATAAGCATATATAGTGTGTTCGCACATTAGTGTATAAATCCATCTACCGAAAACCAAGTGCGTGCATATGTGTGCATGTGGTATTGGTGAAGGATACAGGTTGGGTATGCGTACTGGCGGAAGTTCATTCCGTGAATTTCTGCTGAGTTTGGAGTTTACGAACTTATAAACCAGTCACCTTAGGTACACGTACTGGAGGAAATTTTCTACCCGAAAAAGTCTGCTAAGTTTGGAAACAAAACCATACCCGTATGCGTACTCAAGCTGGTTATTTCTCAAATCGGTAGTTCATGAACTTAAAACAATAAATTATAAGGAATGCAATATTTGCCTATATTGTTCATGAATTGATTCAAATGAATCAAATCGATTTTGTTTCAATTGTGTCTATGTATAAAGACCTAAGCAATTGAACAACTCTTGAACTAGTTCTTATGAGTCATTTGAACTATTTATGAGAAAGATGAATACGGTTAATATGAAAGTACTCATATGGCTAACCATTGGTTAACTATTTGTGAACCAACCGAATGTACATGTTTAGGTACGGTTACTCAAACCTAAATGAAATACATTTCATGTGTGTGTGACAAGCTAAATTTAGATCTAACGGTTGAAAGATATTATCTTGGATAAATCAGTTTTTTTATCTAACGGTGAATATTGAATGCTTTGTTACCAAGGTAACTTAGATTGCAAACCATGATTTGAAAACTATATAAAGGAGGCGTCTAGCAACTGGAAAAACTACTCCCCACACCTCATGTGTGATACTAGTTGGTTTGCTAGAGTCGATTCTCCTTTAACCGTAGGTTTATTCTAGAGACCCTATCGGTTAACGACTTAAAGATTTCATTGGGATTGTGAAGCCAGACGAAACTACTTCTCTTGTAGTTGTGCGATCTGATCTTGCCATTTTATATCGTACGAGTTTAAATAAATAATTAGCTTGAGATTATATCTTCGATAGGGAAATATAAAAAGAAATCACAAACATCTTCGTCTCATCGTTTGTGATTCCGCAATATCTATTTTCGCTACCATACGACTTATATTATCGTGAGGTAATCAAAAATTCTAGGCTGTTCTTTGGGAATATAAGTCTGGGTTATTGATTGGTTCCTGTTCACCTTGATTTTATCAAAATACGGAACAAAACTCGTAGGTTTATCTTTGGGAGACATATTTATCTATTATCGTATACTTTTCTGTGTGATACAAATTTGTTTATTAAAATCTTCGACATTGGGTCGTAGCAACTCTTGGTTGTGGGTGAGATCAGCTAAGGGAATCAAGTGCATAGTATCCTGCTGGGATCAGAGACGTAAGGAGCGCAAATATACCTTGAATCAATGTGATATTGATTAGGGTTCAACTATAGTCCAGACTGAAGTTAGATTGTAGTAGTCTAGTGTCTGTAGCGGCGTAATACAGTGTGGTGTTCAATATGGACTAGGTCCCGGTTTTTTTTTTGCATTTGCGATTTCCTCGTTAACAAAATTTCTGGTGTAAGATATTAACTCCTTGATATACTTTTTATTAAGATTGAGTCTGACTATTTAGTTGATTCTCTTAAAAGTATATTCGAATTAGTCCATACAGATTGCTAATCGAAATATTAGGTGAGGTTGTTAGACCCCCGCCTTTTCAGGTACTAATAGAGCTTCTCAATCCCAAAGAAGTCTTTAAAATGAGCGGCCGTAAGAGATTTTTCCTAATTAGGTTACTTTCCCCTCCTAATAGGCGGCTCCACCAGTAACAACACAACTGAGATAGTTTTGCTGGCTCTGAGGATTAGTTTGCTCGAAATGCAAACTTTGATATTTATAGACAAGGAAGTTTGGACACCAAGGAATTTCCAAAACCGAAAATCAAGATATGCAATATATTCCAAATTCGGTTTCCATAATTCCTGGAAATGCTTTGTCCAAATATTGACCGAAAATATCTTAGAAAATATCCAACTAGTAAATGCATATTACTAATTTTCATTTTTCTAAAAATAAAATTAACAACCTTAAATAAAAGATTCTCAATTTAATTTCGATATGGGATTTTTCCTTTAGCTATTAAGGAATATCTTTGAACAATAAAAGATAAGTGTTACTGCACATGTTCAAAGTATGTCGATATATTTACTTTGTAAGTCCTCTTTCATATTTACAATCTTGAAACCAATTTACTATACTTCCAAACAAGTTTAGAAATGGTTCATATGACTTTCAAGAACTACATGATTGATCAAGAACACTCAATCACCAAACATGGATTTCACGGTTCTACCTCCATGTGGATACTGGATTTAGTCACACTAGCTTTCCAAAAATTTGGTTGACTGGGTACTAGGATCGGTTCCCACATATATATGGTATGTAACTTGTACTTGTTACACATGTGCATAGGATCGGTTCCCCCTTGCTTAAAAAAGTGTTGCACATGTCCATAGGATCGGTTCCCCTTTCTACTAAAAACTTGTTTCACCTCATACAAGGATCGATTCCCTTTTTGTGATAGGTTGCACCTCTTACTAGGATCGGTTCTCCTTTACCCAGAGTCGGTTATACCAATAACACTAAATCGATCATACCATCTCAGGTGATTACTTAAGATCAGTTTTACTAATAAAAGTCATATACCAATACAAAAGTCAGGCCTTTGTGAATAGTTTTACCAAGAACATAAACAATTCATGAGCGGTTATACTAATCACACATAATGGTAGTTCAAAAGATATGCAATGAATAACAATACCAATAAAGCCTAGCAATTTCTCTTTCAATTCACAAAACAAGTTCATGAATTCACTTCCTTTAAACAAATATAAAACATTGTTTCCTAGGATGAAATCTTCACCTTATACCCATACATAATTCACAGTAGTATTCAAACGATTATGTCTATGTCTTATATACAAAGTTTAATGGTTAAGCAATAAACCTCGTATTGTATTCCTTAATACTACGTCTAACTAGAGTGTAATCATTCATGCTTTGTATTTATGTTTTCAATATGCACGACTTAAAATATAGGTTAATTAGGGAATGAAACAGTTCAAGTCAAATATCACTAACCTCAAGTGGAAGGATGATGTTGTCGTTGTAGCTCCTTAATTATTCACTTCTTCATGTCCTATAAATACTTGTAATGTCTCATATCCTAATACTTTCAAGCTAACCTATACCAAGTTGACTCTATTACATAATCAAGCAACTCCTTAATTGAGTTTTGGCTCACTAAAATATGACAACCAAACTTGACATACCAACTCTTGGTGCGTTCAACCGAGCTATGCTCTAACACTTGCGACCGCTCGTTTAAAGACATATGTGGGATCAAGAAGCTCTACAAGTACCGTTGGTGGGAAACTAGATGATTGTAGTGTTATTAATTTTCGATTGATTTGATTGACTAACGGTTGTTGAAACTTTGATTGCACCTAGTTTGTTTATTCTTGAGAATCTTCTCTTCTGATATAAGATTCATTTAAACTAGATCGAAGTATCGACGAGATCTTTAGAACTGTTTGTAGATTTAAAGACATCTTGTGATAATCCATTGTTAATAGACTCCATACTATGTGTCACAAGAGATTCAAGTGGTGTTGTGCAGGTTTTTATTAAAGGTTAAAGAAGATTTGTAGATGGAGAATATTTCTTATTAGTTCTCATATCTTTGTGTGTGCACAAACCTTGATCGGCTGGGATCCAACTAGAATCGGATTTATTCGATTGATCAGTTGTGTGAAATCGGCATCACTTTATAGTTTCTTGTTGGAATATATATATCGATTGATTGCGAATCTAAACTTGACTACATTGGTAGTTATTGGATAGATTGATCTAACCAGGCAAAGGAGTTTATTAGATTAAACGGAAGAGCCTTTGCGTATGACTTGAGATATCTTTATCTTGAAAGAATCGAAAGAGTTGTTACCAAACAAATTTGTTGTTCCTTTACTATTTGGAAAATGATCCAAAGGAATTGTTCCAGTGCGTGCACTCATCTAAGTCGAAAGCGGAGGAACACCGAGGAAACTAAGTCTCAACTATACGAAGTTGGTGTAAATTTTGTATAGCGGCTTAATTATGAGAGTATTCAATTCCGGACTAGGTCCCAGTATTTGCAATTTTTCTTGCTGTGTGATTTACTTTTGTTTTCCACAATTATATTTGTTTATATAATTTAAATTAAATTACACAAACGTTAATTATTTTATACTTGATAGTGATCCTATAGAGTTTGGTTAAGTCCGAACTTATTATCAAGTATCATACTTCGTTGTTTTATTGTCTCGATCCTGTATCCATAGTCAATCACACAATTTATCTTGTTGTCGTATTGTCTCGATCTCATATCCATAGACGATCACACGAAGTGTGAACCGATTTTTTGTATTGTCTCGACTCTATCCTTAGACAATCACTTGCGGTAGAGGACTTATAGGTGGATACATAAAAGATTATGGTGTATTTGGGTACCCTCGTCTTTTTAGTTTCCAACAAATAAATTGTTTCCAATTAAACTCGTCAAGAATAATGATGAACGTAGATAAAGAAAGAAGCTTCCAATATATATTTCAAGAAATGTATAAGCGAGTTAAACTCGGCTCTAAATATCATATGTGTATAATATAAAAATCTATATAGCCATACGACTTAGTCTCATTAGGAGATATAATAGAATAGACTTTTGAGTAGATAAGTTTTAGTCTCCACATACCTTTTCTTAATGAAGTTCCTCCAAGCTCTGCCCAGTAGATCTTCGTCTTCAATCGATGAACGCCGTGAAGTGTAAATCTCAACTACACATTCTATCATAATCCAAGAGATAGCTATAAGTAGACTAGAAATTAAGACTTATAGTTTTGATCAACTAAATTTGAAAAACAAGCTTGAGATATCAAATCTTGCGAGTTCGATCGAGCAATGCTTTAAGAATCCCCCCCCCCCCCCCTTAGTCAATTTTCGTGACAAAACTATCAATACATATGGATTACAAAATAAATAAACTTTGTAGCTTCTCATCCAACATGCTTTATTTCCTTTGTTCCTCAACATTCCTTGAATTCTTCGCCACTCCAAGTACTTCAGTGATTCTGAACGTGTTCAACTCAACATCAATTTTGTTGAATATCCGTAGTCATAACAATAAGAAAATAGTTGTTCTCAATTATTGTTATATAATGGCATAGTATTATTACACAACATCAAAGTTCAATTGTATCACAACTTTGACAATAATACTATTGTGATATGTATCACTCCCCCTTAGTCAATACTTCATCACACAATGAAAACCACTCCCCCCTTACATAATGATTTGTAACCCATATTATGTATGTAGTGTGAACTAATAAATAATTTCCCCCTTTTTGTCAATTTAAATTGGCAAAGGTACGAAAACTAACGGGATCATAATAATTCTCCCCCTTTTCATCAAGGAGTTTATAAAGATAAAAGATAACTCATACGATATTCCACAGTCGCACTCCCCATAAATATTTGGTAATTAAGCACAAGTTCAATTAAGAACTTTCCCCCATAAAATGTCATTCCCGAAAGAACAAAAAGTCCGACCTTACTTTCACTAGAAAAGAAGGATTTCTTTGGACATTAACAAATTACATGAAACATGAAATTTGTATCCAGAAAACTTGAATATATTAACCACAAGAAGACCTTAATGATTAATTTAATCGGAAATGCTCAACATAAAAAAACTTATTGATCCATACAATACTTTCACATAGAAGTGGACCAGGGAAAGCTCAATACTGCGGAATATTCAAAAGTTCATTCCATCTTTTATCAATATATTTGCATAAAGACATAATTGACCTAACTTTTGAGCATATGAGATAATTATAGTTCACAGACGTAAACACACATATCCCATAACATATTTTTGCGATATATAAAACCAATAAATATTAATACTGCAAAATCGTCTTCCAAAAACTTAGAATTTAAATAAATAAATATAAAACACTACAAGATGAAAATCGTCGGCAATAGCTATGTGAAATCACAATATTTGCTATTCCAAACCCTAGTTATCCTTCTTAAAACATAAGAATAAACGCTCATAAGAAGTTTCCTAGACATTAAGATTCTTGTAAAATTCTTTATCGTCCCCGAACTCCTTGTCTTCAACAGATATTGGAACATACGGTTCATGAAGAAATGAGTCAATTCCAACAAACCTTCTTGACTAATGCCGAACCAGGGAGTTCTGAATTTCAAGAGATCTTAAACAATAGCCTTTATTTGCTGCATCTCCATCCTTGTTTCTTTCAACTCTTCAAGAACACCAAAAAACTTCTGAAGATTTGTGGGGTTAGCCCTTGGTTTCTTCATATTCTTCCATTTTCTCTTCAAAGTTGTAGAGGAATGAAATTTATCTCTTTCCTTCATGATTTATGGCCTAACAATCATACTAACATCTTTTCCATCAGAAGATATGATGCTTGGAGTCTCCATTCAAATATGGAATTGTGAGAGAAATACACAAAACTAGCTCCACAAGCAATATTTTGATAAAAAGAGCTTATCAAGGAAGGAATGTAGGGTTGCAAAACCTATATAAAAAGTAAATAGGATTCACGTACACACAACTCTTAACCATAAAAAAAATAATATAATTGTTGATTTTAACCCTCTTTTAATAATCAAACAGGGAAAACCTTTTCAATACCAACTGAGGATATGAAAAGATCAACAGAATTCTAGAAAACAAAAATAAAAAATAAACACAAAATTTTCTTTTCCCAAGACCTGATTTGTGCATAACTCGTGTCTACTTGAAATCGGGCACATGAGACAAGATGCACTTATAAAACAGTTAGGCTGTGTTGTGGTGAACAATAATCTGTCCACCAAGTAATCCCTGTATGGAATTCTATGTACACTTTTTCATAGATCATTTAGACCTGGTTATTTTCCGTAGACGTCTATCTTTTTCTTTAGAAATTAACTTCTTTGAAGATGATTTAAATTTACATACCTCAGATGAGTTTGACTTCAGAACAAGTTTGAGCTTGCTTGCTAATCGATTTTCTCTCTGTTGAAGTTTGTTGACATGTCTTATTTTATGTTTGTATTTGAAACAATTAGAGAGTTCATGACCCTCAATAGTACAATAAGAACATGTCAATGTGGAGGATGGTTCAAGCACCATAGCCTATCATGCTGCTAAACAAATTGAAGTACCTGAAACATGTGAGATAGAATTTTCATTAGACAGGGTAAAATCCATTTTATCCTCCAAAGTGGTTGAAGGAGTTTCTCCAGGAAGAATATCAAGATTGATGTACGTATTGCTACAATTATCAAAATTAATATTTCCGCCAAGGAGTGTTACACTTGATTTTTCATCTACATTTGAATCATATAGATCAGACATTTCATCAAGAGTTACAACAAGACCTTTACCACTGTATTTTATACAATTTGGACACTCATTAGAAAAATGACCAAAACCTTTACACTTGAAGCATTGTGCCATGTCCTCATCATCAGTGTTTACGATGTCCCTGATTCTAGGAGGGGGATGATCATGAGTTTTGATTGATGACCTGGGTTTATCTCAGATGAACTGTTTACTTTTCTTTAAAATAATATCTCTAAATTGTCTTATGATCAGAGAGACTGAGTTGTCAAGATTTTCATCTGATGAATCAGTCTCAATAGGATCACCCACATAGTTGCCAACACTTTTACTTTTATATCAAATAATTTAGTTTTCTTTTGTGCTTTGAAAGCAATATATTTTCCAGATCTGGATGTATGCTCATGATCAAAGATCTTTAACTTCCCAACAAGAGTTTTCTGGAAAATGTTTCAAGGTTATTTCCCTCAACGGTGACATGTTTCTCAGAATCGTATCTAGCTGGCAGCGATCTGAGAATTTTTATCACAATGTCCTTTTCAGGAATAGTCTTACCTAATGTAAAAAAAGCATTAAAAATTTCAGTTACTTTGTGATTAAACTCATCAAATGAATCTTCATCATTCATATGAATGGTTTCCCAATCATAATTTAGGTTTTGAAGCCTAGCTTCATTTTCAGAGGCATTTCCTTCAAATACAGTTTCTAAGATATCCTAAGCATTACATGTGGTCACATGGTGATGAAGATCTGGGGTAATGGAATGGATTATCGCATTTAAACCGTGAGAATTTTTCTTTGCAGCGAGAATCTTATCAGGTTCATATGAACCAATATCATTTAGAGCAGTTACACCATTTACTGTAACCATTGGTGGATTATAGCCATTAACAACACGAACCCATGATTGAAAATCGCGTGCTTGGAGAAAGGCATGCATCACAATTTTACACCATAAGTAATTCGAGCCATCGAAGACTGGCAGTACATTTATAGAGATAACACTTCAGTCCATAGAGTCAAATTGCTACAAACACAGACTTATGAGGTCTTAGCGTGTTTGCCTGCTCTGATACCCATGAAAAAGCGGGGGGTACAACAACTACACCCAATATTTCGTCAGACAATCTATATGTACAAACTCCAATATAATTATGAGAGAACCAACTAATAAAGCGAGCTCATCCAATAAATATATCAAAGAGTTATATCTCAATTTCTCAATACAATCCGCAATCAAGCAAATAGAAATATTTGAGCACGATTGATATGAGAAATAACTTGGATGGTACCAAAGACCAATGTCCAAGTGTCAATCAATTTATACTCAATGACCAAAGGTCGAATTAATCAATTGATTGAACTACGCACAACTTGTGATATTTTAATTGTATAAATAAATATAATGCGGAAAAGAAATAACACAGACACCAAAAGTTTTGTTAACGAGGAAACCGCAAATGCAGAAAAACCCTGAGACCTAGTCCAGATTTGAACACCACACTATATTAAGATGCTACTGAAACTAGCCTACCACAAGTTAACTTCAGACTGGAATGTAGTTGATCCCTAACCAAGTCTCACACCTATTAAGGTACAATCGTGTTCCTTATGCCTCTGAATCCCAGCAAGACTCTATATACTTGATTCCCTTAACTAATCTCACCCACAACTAAGAGTTGTTACGACCCAAATTCGAAGATTTTATAAACAAATATGTCTCCCACAAAAAATTATCAATACAACGAGATAAAAATTCTAAATTTGATATTGTTGTTTGTACGCATTGCATATTTTTTTTTATAACCTTTCCAACGAGATAAAATTTGTAAAATGCCAAAGCACGGATTTTTAGATATGTTATTAAAGTTTGGTTACCAATTATACCCCTAAAAAAATAAGGTACTTAGAGCTAGCACTATGGTGCTAGCTATCCCTTCCTTATCCCTCAAATGTAGGGAATGGATGGCACATGGAAGGCAAGCTTGCCATGGTTCCCTCCCATCCCTTCCCTACACGAAACGGGTACTCAGTACGCGTATGAATAGTTCCAAACGGGTACTCAGTAATGTTTATAGGTGAAAATAATTTCTGCTGATTTTGGTAATTGCGGTTGTGAAGGTGAGAAACTGTTTAAACCCTAAACAATGTACTGCAAGGGAGTACTTTAGATTCGAGAGATCAATCTGTACAAGTCCGGCCTAAACCAAGAAATGGTCGTTCCAGACTTGCTTCGGTCACAAAGAGGAGGAGAATGGGTTGGTTTTTGGGAGGGAATCAAGGAGAGTGGTGAGACCAGAATAGTTGATTCTGGAAGAGCAGTTGGGTTTCTACAACTTGTTATCAGAAGAGTAAGAGAGCTCATGAGGAGAGCTAGCAAGTATTTATGAGTGTTGTCTTGTCCGAATGAACATGTTGTCCAAAAGGGAAATAGGTAAGACCTATTTATACAAGTTGAGATAGAAACGAACCCTGGTCTCATTAAGGAGTGGGGAAGTAAATGGGAGGAGGTGGTAACTGTATGCATGGACTTGATGTTCCATAAAGTGGTTAACGTTTGAAACTGGTTTTCATGAAACTGTTAACATTATGGAATTGATGTTCCATAAGGTTGTTAACTCACGGCTTTATATCCCATGAACTTTTCCCACATAACTCCCGTATTTACTAGGCGCCTCACCCTTATGACACTTCCTTATGAAGGGCGTAGTGTACGTCGCACGCTGTAGACCACCAAACCAATACCCAAAGAGAATCCCCCAGTTTGTGTTGATGTCTCAAATATTTTTGGAAAACATGTAACACGTTGTTGTGGCTTGGAAAGTCGAGCTCGGGGAACTTGCTAGCCAGGTGACCTTCGACGGTCGAGATGTTGCATCTTGAGAGGAGGGGCAACCGTTGATCATTGCACGCCTTCCTTTTGGTAGCCGCGTAGTGAGATCCAACAGGGTGGCATGGCTAGGGTGTGTTTAGACTTGTCATGAGGATCCAAGGGTTCGCCATGGGCGTATGGCATGGCTAGGGCCAAGCCGAGGGCGCTTGGCCTGGCATAACGTGACTAGCATGGCTAGGGCCAAGGAAAAATGCGTTTGGCATGGCGCGGATAGCTTGGCTAGGTTAGGTTTGGCTTGGCATGTGGGGTCAAGGGGTAGCCATGGGCGCATGGCGTGACTAGCTTGGGCTAGGTGCGGTTTTGGCTTGGCATGTGGGGCCAAGGGGTAGCCATGGGCTCATGGTGTGACTAGCTTGGGCTAGGTGCGTGACCAAGCTAGGGTTTTGGTCCAAAGGCCGTGAGGGGACTTTAGACGGCCAGGATTTTCTCTTGGGATTGAAGAGAAACCGTTGATTGTTGCATGCCTTCACTTTGGTAGCCGCATGGGGAAGGACAGCATGGTGGCGCGGTATGAGGGGCCATGGCGAGACGTGTTTGGCATGGGGTGGCCGGCGTGGATATCTTTGGCTAGGTACATGACCAAGCTAGGGTTTGGGGACAAAGTTCGTGAGGGGACATTAGATGGACAGGATTTTCTCCTGGGATTGAAGGTAAACCGTTGATTGTTGCATGCCTTCACTTTGGTAGCCGCATGGGGAAGGCCAGCATAGTGGCGCGGCATGAGGGGCCATGGCGAGACGTGTTTGGCATGGCGTGGTCGGCGTGGCTAGCTTTGGATAGGTACGTGACCAAGCTAGGGTTTTGGGCCAAAGGCCATGAGGAGACCTTAGACGGCTAGGATTTGCTCCTAGGATTGAAGGGCAATAGTTGATTGTTGCACGCCTTCACTTTGGTAGCCGCATGGGGAAGGCCAGCATGGTGGCGCGACATGAGGGGACATGGCGAGACGTGTTTGGCATGGTGCGGCCGGCGTGGCTAGCTTTGGCTAGGTACGTGACCAATCTAGGGTTTTGGGACTAAGGTCATGAGGAGACCTTAGACGCCCAGGATTTGCTCCTGGGATTGAAGGGCAACCGTTGATTGTTGCACGCATTCACTTTAGTAGCCGCGTAGGGAAGGCCAGCAGGGTGGCGCGGCTAGGGCCAAGGTAAGGGTGTTTGGCATGGCATGGATGGCGTGGATAACTTTGGATAGGTACGTGACCAAGCTAGGGTTTGGGGCCAAAGGTCGTGAGGGGACCTTAGACGTCCAGGATTTGCTCATGAGATTGAAGGGCAACCGTTTATTATTGCACTCCTTCAATTTGGTAGTCGCATGAGGAAGGCCAGCATGGTGGCGCGGCATGAGAGGCCATGGAGAGACGTGTTTGGCATGACGCGGTCGGTGTGGTTGGCATGATTTGCCATTGGCACAGAGGTGCGGCTAGCATGGTTGGCAAGCCTTGGCGCGGTCGGCGTGGCTGGCATGATTTTCCATTGGCACAGAGGTGCAGCTAGCATGGTTGGCATGCCTTGGCGCGGTAAGTCTTGCTGGTATGATTTGCCATTGGTACAGAGGTGCGGCTAGCATGGTTGGCATGCTTTGGCGTGGTTAGTATGGCTGGCATGATTTTCCATTGGCACAAAGGTGCGGCTATCATGCCTTGGCACGGTAGGTGTAGCTGGAATGATTTTCCATTGTCACAGAGGTGTGGCTAGCATGGTTGGCATGCTTTGGCGCGGTTAGTGTGGCTGGCATGATTTGCCATTGGCACACGTGGGAATTAGGGTTTGGTTCGTCGTAACCCTAATTTGAAAAAATATACCCGCATAATTATTTTAGAGACACATTAAAGGTTTCAGTAAATGTGCCTAGTAAATGCTTGTTGCTTTAAATGTTGTGACATTACTGTCTGCTAGGGTTTAAAGTTTTACGATTTTAATCCTAAACTAAAAAACCACCATTAACATTAAGTCCCCTGCTTATCTCGGAACAGGTGCCTTGTTGCGAGGTAAGCATATGATGGTGACAGACAAGGACGGAATCGAGGTGTAAATCATTGCAAAGATGGCCAGGAGAATCCGACTAACCTTTTTGAGTGGTAAAGAGAGTTTTGGATTGCTGCCCTGCGTAAGTTGTACTGGAAATGCAGACCGGGGAGTTGTGAGGAGAAAGTTACCGTCTTGGTCTAGTCGTACAACTCCAAGGCAAGGGGGCGCGGTGGTGGAAGGAAAAGCAAGTGGACGGCTTGGATCGAAGGGCCAAGAGGTGACGTGGTCCTGGCTGCGGCAGTGACATGGTGAAACGTACAGGGGCGACTAGGCATGGTGGGGCCGCGGTGATGGAGCGAGGGCTTGGCTGGGGCCGGGGCCGTGGTAAGGTGAGGCGCGGTTTGATGAGGCATTTCATTTGAGGATGGTTTCCCGACTGTGATTCCGGCATGATCCGCCTATTCAGTTTGCTTTTCTCTTTCTTCCTTTAGGATTTCCACAGTATTTACGCCTGGTAAAGTTACATTGTCTTCCCAGTTTTCAACAGATATTTCTTCTCGTCAAATCCAACTTCCATCATGTCGATCAGCAGCGAATCTTTCTCGAGTCGACCAGGTTTTCCAACAAAACATGCTAGGCTTGATTCTTGTGATAGCTCCCCCATTCGGGTCATTCGGGTTAAGAAGGTCATACCGGTATGTTCTCATTAATCAACATACTTTTCTTTATTTGCCGATGAATAATGGAAGTTTCCCTTCGGTGTAGAGGTATCCTGTTGGATCATGCGTTACCGTCATTGATGAAGATGACCTGGTTACCCCTTTTTCTTCAAGCTCGATCTTTCCAGCTGCTGCAAATATGGAGAACGCGGACTTGTCAATTTCTTGCCATGAGTATCTCAGCGCAGGTTTGTTGTTCGAAACCCATATGAGGTGCCTTTCTCCTAACTATCGGAACGTTGGGGTATTCCTTATGCGAAAAGAATTCATAACTCTTTACACGAAAATATGGAAAGTATACGGCCACATTTCCACCAGGAACGTGGTACAATATTGTTCATCTTCTTTAGTTTCTGTCATGGATTGCCTCCTGCTGATGGTTGTTGAAATGGGGAATATGTCTATTCGCGCCGTCGTGGAAGCAGCTATGCAAAAATTGGAGAACATGGTGTATACTTGCGAATCTCTGAAGTTCAATGTTAGTTGGTTGCGGCACCGCCTTGAAATTGTGAAGGTCGACAGGGCTAGTATTCTTGCTGGCGTGGTCCCTGCTATGAAAGCTATTCTGAAAGAGGAGAAAGCCTTGGCCGCGGAGTCACGTAAGGTGGAAGAGTCAATCATAAATTTGAATAGCAGGACTGAGAGGTACCAAAGTCTCTTGAAGATGATGCTTTCTAGGGATTACCATCTCTTGGACGGGCTTTTCTGAGTCATGTAGTTGTGATATGCTTGGGTTTATTTTCTTGGTTTTGAGCATTTTTTTTCTCTTCCCCCCTTTTTTTTTTTTGAAAGAACACAAGAATTTTATTGATTTTCTTCAACTAAATGAAAGAAAAACTCAATACGGTATGGAGGAAAGTGGAAAGATGCCTGACTATCCGTGCTTGTGATACGGTGGCGTGAGGCGGCGCTTAGGAGTAGTATGCCTTTAGCCACTTCCCGTTGATGACCGCTTCCAGTTTTCCTACGTCCTCCTTAATGACTTTGTAGTACCCACTGCTGTATACCTTCGTGACTATATAAGGACCTTCCCATTTTGCGGAGAATTTTGGTACAGATGTGTTTTGCTGGATGTGTTTAGCAGTCTTCAGTACCAAGTCTCCTACTTGAAAAATTTGGGGTTTCACGGTTTTATTGTATGCTCTGGAAACCCTGTTTATATATGCCTGTGTGTGTTTTTCCGCTTTGGACCTCCTGGGGTCTATAGTGTCCAATTCTGCGATCCTGACGCTTAAGGCTTCAGCTTCATTCTAACGAATCCCGCTTGCTTCGGCAATCCTGGCCGATGGGATTTTAATTTCCGCTGGGATGATAGCGTCTGCGCCATAAATAAGAGAATAAGGAGAGACCCCAATGGAACTTCTTGGTGATGTCCGGTATGCCCAGAGTGCCATGGGCAGTTGCTCATACCATGTTCGAGGATTATCGTGCACTGTCCTACTGAGGATTCGAATTAGAGTCTTGTTGGTGCTTTCAGCCTGCCCATTTCCTTGAGGGTAGTATATGGTGGAGAAGACCTGTTTAATCCCGTATTCCTCGAGTAGCTCTCGTACTTGCCTGTTTGCAAAAGGGGTGTCATTGTCGGTGACGATATGTTTAGGCACACTAAAACGGAAGATAATGTACTCCTTAATGAATGTCGCGATCGTGGTTCCGTTCGTCCCTCGTAAAGCTATGGCTTCGACCCACTTGGAAAAGTATTCGGTTGCTGTTATTACATACTCGTGATATTTTGTGGATGGTGGGTTGATCTTCCCAATGATGTCGAGTCCCCATCTATGAAAGGGCCATGGACTGCTTATTAAATGCAGGGTGGTCGCCGGTACATGAATAAGGTTCCCGTGGACCTGACACTCCTTTCACCTATGTACGAAAACTGTTGTGTCATCCTCCATGGTTGGCCAGTAGTATTTCTCGTGTATTTGGAGAAACAACTTCTACTTTCCTTAGTGTTCGCCTTCGTGCACCTCTTTCAGCATGATTGGGACCTTTGCCTCGTTCAAACATCGCAGAAGGATCCCTCCAAAGGTTTTACGGTATAAGGTCCCTTCGTGAAACACGAACCTCTTGGACCTTTGTTTTATTTTGGACGCCTCCTTCTCATTGGTGGGGAGCATCTTGTCGCGAAGGTAACTGACGTATGGCTCCTGCCAATCCCCGGCGTGACTAATGTTGAAAATTTCTAATTGATGCGGCGACGCTTGACAATTGGAGCAGGTTTTCTGAAGTAACCGAGCTTGTACTTCCATCTCCGGACAATAATAACCAAGGCGTTGCAAACGGCGATAGAGGGTCACCACCAACGTCTGTCCGCAGACCTCACCATGGATGCGATTGAGATATTGATGTGCTTACTATTCTCCGAGGCATCTTGACAAAGATCCGTCTGGATTTCGATGATAGAGCACCCCCCAAAGCATGAAGAAATCACGCAAGGTTTTGAGACTGACTTTTCCTTGAATGAGTGAGATGCTAAGATCTTGGATGATCGGTGTCCTTCAGTCACCGACTTCATCTTTTTCAGGTTGTGAAAGCCACATTGAATCCACGGTTCTTATTTTCACTGTCAGAGTCTCCTCAAGGCCCTCAAACTGCAGTTTTGATGCTAAGGTTGCTAGGAAGTCGGCATGTTGGTTGCTGTCGCGCCCGATATGGGCTACTGTCGCGTCGGCGAAATAGTTTAGTAGTTTTTGCGCCTCGGATCTGTATGGGGCTATGGTTACCTCCTTTAGTGCGTATACCCCGTTTACTTGGTTGACCAGTAGTTTAGAGTCCCCTCTTATTTCCAGACATGTGGCTCCAGCTTGTTTAAACAAGGACAAACCAATGAGGAAGGCTTCATACTCTGCTGAGTTGTTGGTGCATGGGAAGTCTAGCTTGAAGGAGTGTGAGGAAACTTCGCCAGTCGGGGATACTAGAACCACGCCGGCCCCTCCCGTGCTGTTGTTAAAGGTGGAGGATCCATCGAAAAACAATAGCCAGGTTTCCTCTTGGATGAAATAGATTTCCAGAAAGTCCCCATGGAGGTCCCCGCGTAATGTTACAGCGCTTTCTCCTGGAAATTCCGCCAACAAATCTACAACTGCCTGTCCTTTGATGGCCCTCGGGGAAACACATATTATGTCGAATTCTGACATCTGGGGGAGCCATTTGTCCGGACTTCCTATCAGAGAAGGTTTTGAGAGGAGGAACTTTACAAGATCAGATTTGGATATTAGCACCACTTTGTTGGACAGCAGGTAGTGCCTGAATTTCTGGATGGAGTAGACCAAGGCTAGGCATGCCTTTTCTTCCGTGGGATACCTGAGTTCGGCGTCTCTCAAAGTTCGACTGAAATAGTATATGGGGTATTCAATCCCTTCGCCATGTTCCTGAGAAAGGAGGGCTCCAACAGCAGTGTCACTGAAGGCGGTGTATAGGTATATCGGTCTTCCTTGCATGGGTGATCTCATGACAGCTGGGGAAGATAATGTTTGTTGAATCTTCCGGAATGCTTCATGTTGTAATGTAGTCCAGACAAAGCTTGCTCCTTTCTTTAGTAAGGGGGTAAACGAAGCAATAAGTTGAGCCAATCCGGGTATGAAGCGGCGGATGTAGTCTATTTTTCCCATGAAACTCTGGAGTTCCTTCACGTTCCGCGGTGGTGGCATCGTGAGGATGGCTTGTGTCTTGGTTGGGTCAACTTTGATCCCCTCAGCGATTACTTGGAATCCTAGGAACTTGCCCGAGGAGACACCGAAAGCACATTTTAGCGGATTCATTTTTAGCTTGTATTCACGGCATCTTTCAAACACCTGATGTAGAATTTCTGTGTGAGCCGCCCGGGTTCTGGACTTGACCAATATGTCATATACATAATTCTTAACCTGTTTGTGCATCATGTCATGAAAAATGGTGGTCATAGCGCGTTGGTATGTGGAGCCAGCGTTCTTCAAACCGAAGGGCATCACAGTATAGTAAAAGTTTCCGAGAGGAGTTCGAAAAGCGGTCTTGCTTGCATCATGCTCGTACATCTTTATTTGGTTGTATCCGATGTACCCATCCATGAAAGAAAACATGCCATGTCCACTGGTGGCATCTACCAGCATGTCGATGTTGGGAGCGGAAAATCATCTTTAGGGAAACATTAATTTAGATCCCTAAAATCGACGCAGCACCTGATTTGACCATTCTTCTTTTTCACCGGAACTATGTTTGCCAACCAGGTGGGGTGGTGGATTGGTTTGATGAAACCGGCCACCAATAACTTTTGAACCTCCGCCTTAATCTGTTCTTCAATATCGTGACGGAACTGCCTTGGGGTCTGCTTGACCGTCTTGGATCCGGACATCACATGTAAATGGTGAGTAACCAGCTTCTCGTCCAGGCCAGGCATTTCCTCATACGTCAATGCGAACACATCTTGATATTCCTTGAGGAGGTCTATCAACTTTGCGCGCTCGTCTGCGTGTAGCGTCGAGCTTATGGAGATGGGTCGTGGATATTCCTCATTCCCGATGATAACAATTTTAAGCTCGTTCGTGGTTGAATTGGTGCCCTCTTGTAGCTGTTGTGGTGCGTCATGTATCTCCTCTCGTGACTTGTCACCGAGATGGCATTCCATTGGGCGGAGAGACTGCGTGGTAGTCTCCCCTGCTAATTGCTAACAACGGCGTTGATATACGGTTTTCCCCTTTTCATCGTGACCCATAATGAAAGTCCGTCCTCAATTGGTTGGAACCAGGCTCTGGTTTTGCGGATGGAGGGGAGTGCGCTTCTCTTCTGAAGGTGTGACGTGAGGACGATTTTCTCTGCGGGGTTGTATAGGACTATCGATTTCTTCAATGGACGTCCATTTTGGTAGTGGGGTGTGGTGAGCCTTATTGGTTGTGACTTGCGGCCCCTATCTTGGCTTAAAAACTTCCATGCCACAGATTGGCGCATAGGGAGATAATGACGCTGCGATGCGAACAACTTCTCCATTTAGCGTGGTCTTCAAGCACTGATGGTACGTTAAAGTAATGATCATGTTGTCGTGGAGCCATGGTCTCCCCAATATCATGTGGTAGTCCGGCTCCTTTTCAATTACCTCGAATCTTACTTTCGACTAGACAGGTCCTACCGACAGATTCAAATTGACGTACACATATGTATTGGTTTGGTTGCCTTTGAAATCTGTCATGGTAGTAGGTTGTCGTATCACCTCGCTTGGTCGTACTTTGGTCGTCCTGAGCGTCCTAAGGGTGACAACATTGGAGGACGCTCCTGTGTCGATGAGGGCCCTTTTTAATTCCATATTTTTTATTCGAGCAGTGATGTGTAAGGCATGGTTATGGACTTCTTCTGCCATCATGTCTTCGTCGGTGAACGTGATATTATTAATGGACGGATCTTGCGTTTTTGCTGTTTCCGAGCGTGGAGGAACCAAGGGCACGCTCAACGTTATCCTATTGATGGCGGCGAACGTCTCCATCCGTTGATCCCTTGAAATATGTAATAGTTCACATAGATTTTCCACCAGCGATGCCGCTTCTTGGCTTACAGGTCTCTGATTGGCAGTGAAGCTGTTGGCTTGAGAGTGATTATTCGAGACGTCAGTCCCCAGCTCCGAAGTTTCCGAGGCAGGTGAACCGCTTAATCTGTCGTCAGGTTGTTGAGGAAATCTAGTATGGTATTGATTGCGTCTCTCATCAGACCCATGTTTTTGGTGTGAATTCCCTGGACCCGTGCCAGGTCAATCATCCTTGGAACTCCTTCTTCGGACGCGTTGTTGAGCGTTATAACATTGTCGTTTTCCTGAGTGGAATCCGAGGACACGGATTTAGTCCAAATACCAACCATCTTTCCTTGTTAGAGAGACGTATTTAGAGATTGATATTGGGACCGATAGATCAATCCTCCCGCTGTGGTCGCCAATTGTTTATAGGTGAAAATAGTTTCTGCTGATTTTGGTAATTGCGGGTGTGAAGGTGAGAAATTGTTTAAACCCTAAACAATGTACTTCAAGGGAGTACTTTAGATTCGAGAGATCAATCTGTATAAGTCCGGCCTAAACCAAGAAATGGTCGTTCCAGACTTGCTTCGGTCACAAAGAGGAGGAGAATGGGTTGGTTTTGGGGAGAGAAGCAAGGAGAGTGGTGAGACCAGAAAAGTTGATTATGGAAGAGCAATTGGGTTTCTACGACTTGTTATCAGAAGAGTAAGAGAGCTCACGAGGAGAGCTAGCAAGTATTTATGAGTGTTTTCATGTCCGAATGAACTTGTTGTCCAAAAGGGAAATAGGTAAGACCTATTTATACAAGTCGAGGTAGAAACGTACCCTGGTCTCATTAAGGAGTGGGGAAGTAAATGGGAGGAGGTGGTAAGCTGGAAGGTTATATTTCCCTATACAATTTTGCAGCCTTGGTTTTGGGCTGATTTCGGATGTCTATTTCCCTATACAAAGGCTGAAAATGAAAATATATGGATATGTGGCAAGCTGGAAGGTTATATGATGGATCCCAAAGAGAAACCAAAAGAGGCGGTCAGAGAGATTCAGGTGCTCATTCTGTGACTATTGTGCGTAACCATATTGATAACTTTGCATTCGATTCCGTTTACTGGTCGTCATGGGAGGAGAGTGAATGGAGAACTAAACCCGAGGAGGAAGAGGCTAAACGAATCTCTTTAACACGTATGGTTTTTTACGATATATTTGGTCACATCGTCTTGTACCTGGGCGAACGATGTCTCAAACAAGTTCTTTGATTGACTGTAATACCGTGCAACCCTCCTAATTCAATAGTAGACATCAAAAATGCATATTTGTAAAACGACCAGAATCTTAATCGCATGCATTATGATGAAGTATCCGATCAACAGTATAAGTTGTGGTGAAAGGAGAGGTCAGTTGGGAAGTACATGGGTATAATTATACATGAGGGAAGAAGGGATTTGTATGGAATCCAAGATAACGATGTGTATGTACGCCGACCAGCCCCACAACGACAAAGCACATACACACAAGAGTTGGTGCCCGTCGACCGTCATCTCTTTCCATATCCACCAAGCGAAACGACGTATGTGGCCCGACTTTAATGCAGTATTTGGGAATGTTTCCTAAACCCAACTATAATGTCATCCTGGGTACACCTGTGAGTTTAATATAACCTTTAATTCTAATATATTTTACTTGTGAAAAAGAATTATACTCACGTCCTTCCTTGTTGTTTACAGTAGATGTGGTGCAATGCATATCAGGTTATGCAACAAAAATACATGGATACACATCAATGGTTTTACGACTACACACCGGAGCTGCAACACCAAATCAAATATGGTGAACCACCCCATGTGAGATTTGTGAAACCGTATGAAGCCCCATATATATGTGAGTTATCTAGCCAAGGTCAGTCTCGTGATTCGGGACCGTCGAAGAGCTCTTTTGTTCCAAATAGTCAAGAAGAACCTTACGTAGCTCATAATCCGTCTGAGCCACTAAATCAAAGTACAACCACGTACCAACATCAGGGCAGTGGAAATTTTCCATGGTTTGATATGTAAAGGGCTAGTATTTAAAAAAATTAACGGATATGTTATATTTCACTGTATGACGGCTACTTTAGACTTTCTTAACGGCATATTTATTTTTCAATGATAATTTTTACTGTATAACGGCTACTTTAGACTTTCTTAACAGCACATCTATTTTTTAATGTTAATTTTTACTGTATAACGACATTTTTATTTATTTTTTGAATTCTAATTCCTCTCATCATATCTCTATGTATATCAAATCACTTTCCAAAGTGAAGCTATCCCAATTATCTATCATACCTCAGTTTTATAAAAATGGTAAGATTCAGAAAAGAAGAATATGTTGCTCTTACGCACGCATGGGTTGAAGCAAAAAACATTATTCTTAACGTAGATCAGGTGTCAGGCAACCAATTCTGGTAGAATGTTTTTGAATTTTTTGATAACATATCCGGAAATCCAAACGCCAGAGACAAAGGAGGTCTTACAGTTAGGTGGAGCAAGATGAACAAGGAGATCATCACTTTTGTCACTATTCCTGCCGATGTTAACATACGCAATCCTGGAATGTCATATGAACAAAGGGTACTTAAGCTAAAATTTTTATATAAATTTTAGAAAAGTGCTGCTCGTTTAGGCTATCTTAACCTGACAGGCGACAATTTTCCGCATGATGAATGTTATAAGCTATTGAAAATGTAGCTATATCGTTTATGATAATCCTAACAATCCTAAAGATTGATTTATCTTATATTTATTTAATTTACTTTTTGGATTGATTGTATTTGAATGTTTTATCTTATATTTATTTAATTTACTTTTTGTGTGTGTGTTTCAGCATCAGAGGTTAATCAAGTCTTCGGAACAACAATCCTGAAGATTGATTGTATTTGAATGATTTATCTTGAACAACAATCCTGAAGAATGATTATATTTGAATGATTTATCTTATATTTATGTTATCTTTTATCTTTAAGTCTTCTTTTAATCCATATATGATATGATGTTCTAAATTTAAATTAAGATAAGTTTAACATAAATAAAACTATAATTCCATAAAATAGCAACAAGCCTTTAAACCCCTACGTGACCCTAGTGGAGAGTTATAGTCTCGTGAGGGTAAAAAAATAGAAAAAATGACCGTTAGGATCCGACGGTGTAGAAAATAGAGTTGTTATTAATGACGGATGGTTAGGATCGGGAGGTATAAACAAAAAAAGGTCAAACAAATATAATTTACGAAACGGGTACTCGCGTCGAGTAAATCAACGTATCAACGCCTCTTTACACGGAATGGAGGTGTATCCTACTCATGTAGGCCATATCACTTGAGGATTTGACTTCCCTTCCCTTACACGAGTGATCGGATCTTTTTATGATTTCATTTTACCAAATAGGAATGGAGGTGTATATCCCTACTCATGTAGGCCATATCACTTGAGGATTTAGTGTTCGGGATAGAGAGGGATAGGTAAGAGATATCCCTCTCCATAGTGTTAGCCCTCAAGGAGTTATAACAATTGGACTGAAAGGAAGGAATATTTTGGTATTGTCAAGTTCACGCTACAAAAATCTTTTTATGAAATTGCATATTTTTATGAGGTTTCATTTTACACAAATTTGATCATAAAAGGGACTTCCTCCCATCAGGCCTTCCAGTCGGTCAACCCAATAATTGAACATCCAAACCTCTGCTTTCATTAAAGTATGAAAAAACACGAGATGAAAATAAAAGTTGTATTTCATTACCAACAATCACCAGTTACCCACTATCTACACGGTTTATATATATCCATTTTGACATTCATGGAACCAGTACTCTTTAAGGTAAATTGAATTTGCGCCTTGCGGACAACATTACTTGATGACCTCTCGCTCTAGATATACTTTCAGTGACCTATACTTTCAGTGACCATCTTGCAGACAACATTACTTGATGACCTCTCGCTCTAGATATACTTTCAGTGACCATCGCCAACTGCTCCAGGAACCAGTGAAGCAGATTTTGCCTGGAAACCAAATAAGAAATTAGCAAAACTTACAAATACCAACTAATATATAGTAATTGAACCATTGAGGAATAAAAGGCAAGGCTAGTAGAGTGAGTGACATAACCACTCACAAGAACCCGGATCTTCTGAATGTAAAACATCTTTAACCCGGATCTGCTGCCTTATAAGTTCAGAGGCGTACTTCCAGAAACCTGTAGTCATAACCTCCACAACCGTAAGGCCAAATGATTCATAGAGGGCAGGCATAGATTTCTTCTATCATCTCATCGGACTTTTAGACATCATTGTAACAGCAACCACACCAAGGTTTACAAAATCCCCCAGTCTAGCATATCACCAGTACTAGTATGTTTTTTACTCGATCAAGCCTCGCCATGGAAAAGATAATGGGCTTGGACCGGTCACTCATAGTACCACTGGTAAGATAAGTAGGAAAATAAAATAACTAGCTGAACCATATTATCGACACACTCCCACAAGAACAAAAATATGCAGCATTTCGATATGGAAGATGCAATATTAAAAACCTAGGAGTACAGTTAAAAAGGAGCTTACATGTTTTCATCGTTATATAACAACTTTTCAATTGAACCATGTCGGCCCCAAGGGAAACAATATTTAACTTAGGTCAAAAACACCAATGCCATGAACCACTTCTGTATAATCCCAGAAGGGTGAGCGTTGTGTGGCTCTCTCACACTGCCCAACAGTATTTTGCTGTTGAAGTTACCACACACAAAGCTACATCAGAATATGAAGAATCTTGATACACATAACATGCACAACTAAAAGTGTTGGAAAGCAACCAAAAACTGCGGACATTATACAGCAACATGTTCTGAGGGAATACCTTTCATTGATCTCTTAATATGTACGAGTGATTATGAAATCTGCGTTGTTCATAGCAATCATATCAGTTGTGAATCCAAGGCTAGTGCAATGTCCCACTTCAAAAGAAAAACATTAAGGAATTAGGATAAATTACTCTGTTACATGATAGATTAAGGAATTGCAAAATCATGTCCCACCTATGTAATTCCCAATTTATCAGATAACAATCACGACGTACAAAATCTCCATCACTGAGTTTCCAATGATGAAAATCTGAAGCTCCCTGTAACTCCACCGCTATTTTCTTGCGGTATCCTTCAAAATAAAATGTATTTGAAGGTAAAAAAACATGAGCCAGAGAAGAGGAATGACAAACAAAATTGACACAGGACCTTAGCAAAATCATACCAAGGAACATAATTTATATTCCAGCAATTCTTTCTAAACGTTGATTGCATGACGTATCTTTTGCATCAGTTATTAAACGAGTAACCTTTCGTCAACGGATATACAAATATCAGGCATATAACAACAAACCAAGCTTAACAGAGACCAGCGAACAAAGAAACAACTAGACCCTAACCCAAATACTAATGAAACCAAAGGATAACGAGTGCACTTACTATGAGGGTTCTAGGAGTACCGTTAAGTCACTGTTTTTTTAATCTCAAAAGCAGCTCATTTTCTAGTGCACGGACTTGATCCGGTATGTACACAATCTGGAGAACGAATAAAATGATTTCAGCCACAAGAGCGACTAGTACTCATGAACGAACTCAAGAAACAATCATAAGAAACACAGTGTGTCAGTACCTGACTACCAGTGTCGGGTAAACCCAGAGCATTTGCTTGGCGAAACAAATTAAACACCACACTGCCTCCACTATCTCCCCTAACTCTTTCAAAACCCATTTCCTGGAAACAGGTCCGAGATAAGAAGCAAGCATGCATAGACAACGAGTGCTATTAAACCAAACCTGAAAAAGTAAAACTCGGAATAAGTGCATACAAGAAGGGACCAGGGCAACATCAGTAATTTATCAGCTTGCCGAGAGCTTTGAGATATCTCCTTCCTACGCCAAAGAAGATTCGAGTCTAGTCTAGAAAAGATCATGACCAGGGCAACAATTTTAACCAAAGGACCTTTGTTTTATTTCTATTGTGAGGCAGGATACACCAATGACTTCCTAGACTAAAGGAAACTCAACAAAGCTGCCTTTCCCTAAGCTTAGTTAAAATAACAACATATATTGCGCTTCGTGTATACTGACACTTGGGAGGAAAATGAAAAGCATTGCTTAATCCGAAATATGCACAGATAGACAAAAAGGCAGCAGGTGATTAGTGACTACAATATGATTGTTTCCCCAGAGAGAAAAGCTAAAAACACGGCAGCTAGTTTACATCCCAGTAACAAATCCAAACCATCCAATTATCAGACGGAACATGCCCCCTCACCGAATCCAAAGGCCCTCCTGAAATCCAAAGCACAACATAATACATCAGACATATATTCTAATTTGCTTAGATGAAGAACACAGCCGTGTTGTATATCAAAGAAAAGAATATAACAAGACACTAAGATACAAAACACCCATCCAGCTTTCTGCCAATCAAATCAGACACATACCTCGCAGAGAGAGCAAACTAGGGCAGTCGATGTTTCACATTCCAGTAAGAAAACCAATCCATCCAACTCTTACTCTGGATTCCAGTAAAGAAAAAGCTCCATCTCCAAATCCTCATCAGACATACATTTACACTTATATAAACAAGAAACACAAAGCTGGGTTGTATATTGAAGAAGAAAATATATAAAATACAAAACTGCTAAGATATCTCAGTAAGGAAACCAATCCATCCACCTACAACAGCGAACAACCTCCCTTTCCAAATCCTCCGGCTCTCCTGAAATCCAGAGCACAATGCAAAATACATCAGACATACAAAATTAAATAAATGAAAAACACGCAGCTGTGTAGTATATCGAAGAAAACAGTTAAAGATGATATACAAGACACAAAACCACCCATTGAGCTTCTGCCACAACCAAGACAAGCTCCGCAGCCAATCAAGTCAGATAATATGTGGACACGCCTTAAAACCATCATGATTAGTTTGTCCAACTTTTCTCAAGACTAAACCGCACTTTTGGACACCGCAATAAATGGAAGCAAGCAAAAGCATCCTGACAGCAAATAAATCACAGGAACAATCACTTGTTAGCCAAGGGGGGGGAACATAAGAAGAAACAAAAGAATTGCAACCAAAAATTAATTTCCAAGCAAAGAAACTAAAATCTGACATAAACCCCTATAAGCAAAGGTAAAAAAACAGTTAACGTTTCACATCCCAGAAAGAAACAAATCCATCCATCTATGCCCCCTTTCCAAATCTTCTGGCTCTCCTGAAATCCAAATCACAACATCAGACATGTATATAAATTTAAATAATTGTAGACCACAAAGCTGTGTTGTATATCAAAGAAAATAGTTGAAGATATGTAAGATACAAAACCACCCATCCAGCTTCTGCGACAACTAAAACAAGCTCCGCAGCTATAATCAAATCAGACATATCCCTCGACCGATGATTGAATGCCAACGAACCTTAAAAATTGAAAACCATGTCATTATTATCAGTATCTCTTCTAGTCATTACATTTCGAAAAAACTAGGGGTCTTTGGTAAAAACAATCATTCATTATTAATTGGGCCGTTTTCATTTGATTTTCATAAGAGAAAAAGACGTTCCCCCAAGGAGCAGACATACTAGAGATATCAAAACTACGTGCATCACCACAGTAGACGGAAGGAAGCATCCTAGAAAAGGTAAAAGTACAGTCAATGTTTCACATCCCAGCAAGGAAACCAATCCATCCAACTATGCCAAAGAACAAGCTCCCATTCAAAATCCTCTGGCCCTTCTGAAATCTGAAGCACAACATCAAACATGCATTTAAACTTAGATAATTGAAAACCACAAAGCTGAGTCTTATATTGAAGAAAATAATCGAAGAAGATAAATACGATACAAAACCACCATTGAGCTTCTGCCAAAACTAAGACCAGCTCCACAGCCAATCAAATCAGATACATTCCTCGACCAGTAAATGATTGCCAACGAAGCTTGAATAAGAGAAACCACAATGTAAGAAAAAACATGTTCCACCAAGTAGTAGGCAGAGGGAATAAATTAATATGTGGACACGACACAGCAAATAAATCAGGGGATCAATCAATTGCTCAAGGGGGAACCATAGGAAGAGAGAAAAGACATTGCAACAAAAAATACATTTTCCAAGCAAAGAAACCAATATCTGACATAAACCCCTATAACCAAAGGTAAAAGTACAGTCAACGTCTCACATCCCATCAAAGAAACCAATCCATCCAGCTAAAACAAAGAACAAGCTCCCTTTCCAAATCCTACTGCCTCTCCTGAAATCCAAAGCACAACGTAATACATCAGCCATATATACAAATTTAAATAAATAAAAAACACACAGCTGCGTTGTATATGGAAGAAAAGAGTTGAGAAAGATTAAATAACACACAAAACAACACGGTCGATGTTACAAATCCCAGTAAGGAAAGCAAACTATCCAACTATGACAAAGAACAAGCTCCCTTTCCAAATCCACTGGTACAAAACCACCCATCAAACTTTTGTGACAACTTAGACAAGCTCCGCAGTAGACGGAAGCAAGCACCCTGACAGCAAATAAATCAGGGGAAACATAAGAAGAGAGAAAAGACATTGCATCAAAAGATAATTCTCAAAGCAAAGAAACCATTATCTGACATAAACCCCTTCAAGCAAAGGTAAAAGTACAGTCAACGTTTCACATCCCAGCAAGGAAACCAATCCATCCAGCTTAGACAAAGAACAAGCTCCCTTTCCAAATCCACTGGCCCTCCTGAAATCCAAAGCACAACATAATACATCGACTATATAGACAAATTTAAATGAATGAAAACACAAAGCTGCATTGCATCACATCCCAGCAAGGAAACCAATCCATCCAGCTAAGACAAATAACAAACCCCTTTCCAAATCCACTGGCTCTCCTGGAATCCAAAGCACAACGTAATACATCAGCCATATATACAAATTTAAATAAATAAAAGAAACACAGCTGCCTTGTATATGGAAGAAAAGAGTTGAAAAAGATAAATAATACAAAACAACACGGTCGATGTTACAAATCCCAAAGGAAACCAAACTATCGAACTATGACAAAGAACAAGCTCCCTTTTCCACTGGCTCCCTGAAATCCAAAGCACAACGCCCGACATATTTAAATTTAAATAATTGAAAACCACAAAGCTGTAATGTATATCGAAGAAAATAGTTGAAGATATATATGATACAACACCACCCATCCAACTTATGTGACGACTACATGTCAAAATACCATGCCCAAACCACAGTAGATGGAAGCAAGCACCCTGACAGAAAATAAATCGGGGGATCAATCACTTGGTCAAGAGGGGAAACAAAAGAAGAAAGGAGACATTCCAACAACCAAAAAAAAAAAATCAAAGCAAAGCAAAGAAACCAATATCTGATATAAACCCCTATAAGCAATGGTAAAAAGTACAGTCAACATTTCACATCCCAGCAAGGAAACCAATCCATCCAGCTAAGACAAAGAACAAGCTCCCTTTCCAAATCCACTGGCTTTCCTGAAATCCAAAGCACGGCGTAATACATCAGCCATAAATAAGAATTAAATGAAAAACACAAAGCTGCATTGTATATGGAGAAGCACACAGTCGAAGTTTCACATCCCAGTAAGGAAACCAATCTACCAAACTACGAAAAAGAACAATTTCCCTTTCCAAATCCACTGGCTCCCTGAAATCCAATAATACATCAGCAATATATACAAATTTAAATAAATAGAAAACACACAGCTGCGTTGTATATGGATGGAAGAAAATAGTTGAAAAAGATAAATAAGACGCAAAACAACGCGGTCGATGTTACAAATCCCAGCAAGGAAACCAAACTATCCAACTATGACAACATCCGCCATTTAAATTTAAATGATTGAAAACCACAAAGCTGTGTTGTATATAGAAGAAAATAGCTAAAGATATATGATACAAAACCACCCATCAAACTTCCGTGACCACTAAGACAAGATCCGCAGCCAATCAAAATAGATACATGTCACAATACCATGCCCTCACCACAGTAGACGGAAGCCAGCACCCTTACAGAAAATAAATCAGGTGATCAATCACTTCGTCAAGAGGGTAAACATAAGAAAAAAGCCCCATAAGCGAACGTAAATGTACAGTCAGCGTTTCACATCCCAGCAAGGAAACCAATCCATCCAGTTAAGACAAAGAACAAGCTCCCTTTCCAAATCCACCGAATCTCCTGAAATCCAAAGCACAACGTAATACATCAGCCATATATACAATACAAATTTAAATAAATGAAAAAAAAAAAGCTGCATTGTATATGGATAACCACACAGGCGAAGGTTCACATCCCAGCAAGGAAACCAATCTACCGAACTGCGAAAAAGAACAATCTCCTCAGCAAATCCACTGGCTCCCTGAAATCCAAAGCACAACGTACATCGGCATATATACAAATTTAAATTTAAATAAATAGAAAACACACAGCTGCGTTGTATATGGATGGAAGAAAATAGTTGAAAAAGATAAATAAGACACAAAACAACACGGTCGATGTTACAAATCCCAGCAAGGAAACCAAACTATCCAACGACAAAGAACAAGCTCCGTTTTCCAAATCCACTGGCTCCATGAAATCCAAAGCACAACATCTGCCATTTAAATTTATATAATTAAAAAACACAAAGTTGTATCGTATATAGAAGAAAATAGTTGAAGATATATGACACAAAACCACCCATCAAACTTCTGTGACCACTAAGACAAGCTCCGCAGCCAATCAAAAGAGATACATGTCACAATACCATGCCCTCACAACAGTAGACGGAAGCAAGCACCCTTACAGAAAATAAATCAGGTGATCAATCACTTGGTCAAGAGGGTAAAAACATAAGAAAAAAGTATCAAAAGCAAAGAAACAAATATCTGAAATAAACCCCTATAAGCAAACGTTAAAGTACAGTCAGCGTTTCACATCCCAGCAAGGAAACCAATCCGTCCAGTTAAGACAAAGAACAAGCTCCCTTTCCAAATCCACCGGCTCTCCTGAAATCCAAAGCACAACATAACACATCAGCCATTTATACAAATTTAAATAAATGAAAAACACAGCTGCATTGTATATGGAAGAAAAGAGTTGAAAAAGACTGATAAAGACACAAAACAACAGGGTCAATGTTACAAATCCCAGTAAGGAAACCAACAACTATGACAAAGAACAAGCTCCCTTTTCCATTGGCTCCCTGAAATCCAAAGCACAACGCCCAACATATTCAAATTTAAATAATTGAAAAACACAAAGCTGTGATGTATATCGAAGAAAATAGTTTGAAGATATATATGATACAACACTACCCATCCAACTTCTTTAACAACTAAGACAAACCAAGCAGCAAATCAAAATAGATACATGTCACAATACCATGCCCTCACCACAGTAGATGGAAGCAAGCACCCTGACAGAAAATAAATCAGGGGATCAATCACTTGGTAAAGAGGGGAAACATAAGAAAGAGAAGACATTGCAACAACCAAAAAAAAAAAATGCAAAGCAAAGAAACCAATATCTGACATAAACCCCTATAAGCAAAGGTAAAAAGTACAGTCAACGTTTCACATCCCAGCAAGGAAACCAATCCATCCAGCTAAGACAAAGAACAAGCTCCCTTTCCAAATCCACTGGCTTTCCTGAAATCCAAAGCACGGTGTAATACATCAGCCATATATAAGAATTTAAATAAATGAAAAACACAAAGCTGCATTGTATATGGAGAACCACAGTTTCACATCCCAGTAAGGAAACCAATCTACCAAACTATGAAAAAGAACAATCTCCCTTTCCAAATCCACTGGCTCTCTGAAATCCAAAGCACAACGTAATACATCAGCCATCTATACAAACTTAAATTTAAATAAATTGAAAACACACAGCTGCGTTGTATATGGATAGAAGAAAATAGTTGAAGATATATGATACAAAACCACCCATCAAAATTCTGTGACCACTAAGACAAGCTCCGTAGCCAATCAAAAGAGATACATGTCACAATACCATGCCCTCACCACAGTAGACGGAAGCAATCACCCTTACAGAAAATAAATCAGGTGATCCAATCACTTGGTCAAGAGGGTAAACATAAGAAAAAAGCCTCAAAGCAAAAATATCTGAAATAAACCCCTATAAGCAAACGTAAAAGTACAGTCAGCATCGGCATTTCACATCCCAGCAAGGAAACCAATCCGTCCAGTTAAGACAAAGAACAAGCTCCTTTCCCAAATCCACCGGCTCTCCTGAAATCCAAAGCACAACGCAATGCATCAGCCATATATACAAATTTAAATAAATGAAAAACACAAAGCTGCATTGTATATGGATAACCACACAGTCAAGGTTCACATCCCAGCAAGGAAACCAATCTACCAAACTGCGAAAAAGAACAATCTCCTCGGCAAATCCACTGGTTCCCTGAAATCCAAAGCACAACGTACATCGGCATATATACAAATTTAAATTTAAATAAATAGAAAACACACAGCTGCGTTGTATATGGATGGAAGAAAATAGTTGAAAAAGATAAATAAGACGCAACAACACGGTCGATGTTACAAATCCCAGCAAGGAAACCAAACTATCCAACTATGACAAAGAACAAGCTCCGTTTTCCAAATCCACTGGCTCCATGAAATCCAAAGCACAACATCTGCCATTTAAATTTAAATAATTAAAAACCACAAAGCTGTGTCGTATATAGAAGAAAATAGTTGAAGATATATGACAAAACCACCCATCAAACTTCTGTGACCACTAAGACAAGCTCCGCAGCCAATCAAAAGAGATACATGTCACAATACCATGCCCTCACAACAGTAGACGGAAGCAAGCACCCTTACAGAAAATAAATCAGGCGATCAATCACTTGGTCAAGAGGGTAAACATAAGAAAAAAGCCTCAAAAGCAAAGAAACAAATATCTGAAATAAACCCCTATAAGCAAACGTAAAAGTACAGTCAGCGTTTCACATCCCAGCAAGGAAACCAATCCGTCCAGTTAAGACAAAGAACAAGATCCCTTTCCAAATCCACCGGCTCTCCTGAAATCCAAAGCACAACGTAATACATCAGCCATTTATACAAATTTAAATAAATGAAAAACACAAAGCTGCATTGTATATGGAAGAAAAGAGTTGAAAAAGACTGATAAAGACACAAAACAACACGGTCGATGTTACAAATCCCAGTAAGGAAACCAACAACTATGACAAAGAACAAGCTCCCTTTTCCATTGGCTCCCTGAAATCCAAAGCACAACGCCCAACATATTTAAATTTAAATAATTGAAAAACACAAAGCTGTGATGTATATCGAAGAAAATAGTTGAAGATATATATGATACAACACCTCCCATCCAACTTCTTTAACAACTAAGACAAACCAAGCAGCAAATCAAAATAGATACATGTCACAATACCATGCCCTCACCACAGTAGATGGAAGCAAGCATCCTGACAGAAAATAAATCAGAGGATCAATCACTTGGTCAAGAGGGGAAACATAAGAAGAGAGAGAAGACATTGCAACAACCAAAAAAAAAATTTAAAGCAAAGAAACCAATATCTGACATAAACCCCTATAAGCTAAGGTAAAAAGTACAGTCAACGTTTCGCATCCCAGCAAGGGAGCCAATCCATCCAGCTAAGACAAAGAACAAGCTCCCTTTCCAAATCCACCGGCTCTCCTGAAATCCAAAGCACAACGTAACGTAATACATCATCCATATATACAAATTTAAATAAATGAAAAACACAAAGCTGCATTGCATATGGAGAACCACACAGTCGAAGGTTCACATCCCAGCAAGGAAACCAATCTACCGAACTGCAAAAAAGTACAATCTCCTCAGCAAATCCACTGGCTCCCTGAAATCCAAAGCACAACGTAATACATCAGCCAGATATACAAATTTAAATAAATAAAAAACACACAGCTGCAGTGTATATATGGAAGAGAAGAGTTGAAAAAGATAAATAAGACACAAAACAACACAGTCCATGTTAGAAATCCCAGTAAGGAAACCAAACTATCCATATATGACAAAGAACAAGGTACCATTTCCAAATCCGCTGGTTCCCTGAAATCAAAAGCACAACGTCCGACATATTCAAATTTAAATAATTGAAAACCAAAAAGCTGTGTTGTGTATCGAAGAAAATATTTGAAGATATATGATACAAAACCACCCATCCAACATCTGTGACAACTAAGACAAGCTCCGCAGCCAATCAAAAGAGATACATGTCACAATACCATGCCCTCACCACAGTAGACGGAAGCAATCACCCTTACAGAAAATATATCAGGTGATCAATCACTTGGTCAAGAGGGTAAACATAAGAAAAAAGCCTCAAAGCAAAGAAACTAATATCTGAAATAAACCCCTATAAGCAAATGTAAGTACAGTCAGCGTTTCACATCCCAGCAAGGAAACCAATCCGTCCAGTTAAGACAAAGAACAAGCTCCCTTTCCAAATCCACCGGCTCTCCTGAAATCCAAAGCACAATGTAATACATCAGCCATATATACAAATTTAAATTTAAATAAATGAAAAACACAAAGCTGCACTGTATACGGAGAACCACACAGTCGAAGGTTCACATCCCAGTAAGGAAACCAATCTACCAAACTGCAAAAAAGAACAATCTCCTCAGCAAATCCACTGGCTCCCTGAAATCCAAAGCACAACGTAATACATCAGCCAGATATACAAATTTAAATAAATAAAAAACACACAGCTGCGTTGTATATGGAAGAGAAGAGTTGAAAAAGATAGACACAAAACAACAAGGAAACCAAACTATCCAACTATGACAAAGAACAAGCTCCCTTTTCCAAATCCACTACCACCCTGAAATCCAAAGCACAACGTCCGACATATTTAAAAATAGATAATTGAAAACCACAAAGCTGTGTTGTATATCGAAGAAAATAGTTGAAGATATAAATGATATATAACCATTCATATAACTTCTATGACAACTAAGACAAGCTCCTAGGACAATCAAAATAGATACATGTCACAATACCACCCTCACCACAGTAGACGGAAGCAAGCACCTGACAGAAAATAAATCAGGAGATAAACATAAGAAGAGAGAAAAGACATTGCAACAAAAAATAGTTCTCAAAACAAAGAAACCAATATCTGACATAAACCCCTATAAGCAAAGACAAAGAACAAGCTCCCTTTCCAAATCCACTGGCTCTCCCGAAATCCAAAGCATAACGTAATACATCAGCCATATAAACAAATTTAAATAAATAAATAAACACACAGATGCGTTGTATATGGAAGAAAAGAGTTGAAAAAGATAAATAAGACAAAACCACACAATCGATGTTACAAGTAAGGAAACCAATCTATCCAAATATGACAAAGAACAAGCTCCCTTTCCAAATCCACTGGCTCCCTGAAATCCAAAGCACAATGTCCAACATATTTAAACTTAAATACAGTTGAAGATATATAAGATACAAAACCACCCATCCAACTTCTGTGACAACTAATTCAAGCTCTGCAACCAATCAAAAGAGATACATGTCACAATACCATGCCCTCACACCACAATAGACGGAAACAAGCACCCTGGCAGCAAATAAATCAGGGTATCAGACACTTTGTCAAGAGGGGAAACATAAGCAAAGAAAGAAGACATTGCAACAAAAAGTAATTCTCAAAGCAAAGAAACCAATATCTGACATAAACCCCTATAAGCGAAGGTAAGTACAGTCAACGTTTTACATCCCAGAATGGAAACCAATCCATCCAGCTAAGACAAAGAACAAGCTCCCTTTCCAAATCCACTGGCTCTCCTGAAATGCAAAGCACAACGTAATACATCAGTCATCACAATACCAACGTATATAAGAACTTAAATAAATGAAAAACGCAAAGCTGCTTTGTATACGGAGAACCACATAGTCGAAGTTATCCCAGTAACAAAACCAATCTACCAAACTACGAAAAAGAACAATCTCCCTTTCCAAATTCACTGGCTCCCCTGAAATCCAAAGCACAACATCAGACATGTATTCAAATAATTGAAAACCACAAAGCTGTGTTATATATCGGATGAAACTTTTGAAGATATATATAAGATACAAAACCACCCATCCAACTTCTGTGACAGCTAAGAAAAGCTCCGCAGCCAATCAAATAGATACATTCCTTTACCAATCGAAAAATGCCAACGAAGATTATAAATATAAAAGAAAACCATAATATAAAAGCAAATGACGTTCCTCCAAGTACCAGGCAGAAAGAGTAAACCAGAGACATGGAAAGTACATGCACCAGCTCAAATATGTGGACACGACACAAGACCATGCTAGTCGTGATTAGAGAATGCACAGATGAGAAGGAAATGAAAAGCCTCAGAAAGAGAAAAACACAGGAGGTGAAATACAGTGTAATCGTCTTTCCTCATAGACAAGCTAAAATTAGTTACTGGTTTATTAAAATCCGCCCTGCAAAACAATAAAATCATACACAGAACATAAGCAAGAAAATGATGATCGATATACTCTAGCATATTTACATCACTGAAGAAGAAGAAAAAAAAACACAAGTCCATATATAGTTCCAAAACCTGAATCTGCTTCAATTCTTGAACCACCCACCTACTTATCATCGTGAAAAATAACATTCATCAATTGGACCCCTGCTAAATAGAGAGATAAACTTTTCCCCAGTTGAACTACAATCCATATAAAATTTGGTCGAAGAAATCTATTCAATAACCAAGTAGCTACTCAACAGATAACAATATGACGCGAGCATTAAGAGTTAAGTCGGAACTATTATTTGTAAGCAACCATACCGCCCAAAAATATACTTCCTTCACCTCTCAATTTACAAACAAACATTAAAAAATAATAATCACATTGAATCAACCAGAACCTCAATCTCCTTGAGATAATTCTTCTTCAAATATGTAAAACAATGAAGAGGGCAAACAAACACATAAAAAATTAACGAGAGCTGTAGAGCCCTAAAAACCTGAATTTGTGAAGGTAGGCGGGATCATCACACTATCTCATCTCAGAAGGTGTCAACAACCCTACTAAACAGACAAAAATCAACTGAACCATGTGGAGCTTCAATTTTTCACATTATTCAGATCCTCCTACTACCTATATTATACCATATGAAATTGCTACTCCAAAAACAAAGTAGAGCAGTAAGTATCCTCACCAAACCCTACCTCCAGAAGGCTAAAAAAAGACTCCTTACATAAATCCCTTCACATTGAGAGATCAACCTTTGGATCCACTACCAAAAAAATAAGAACAGGGGAATTTCATCATCAAAGTTTGCAGCTAGTGGTACAAGGCAACAAAACATAAGAAGATAACAATAATTTAAATCCACACCAATTCCTGAACCTGAACCACCTTATCTCAATTGATGGCTATCACTTCCCCCCTACTGCATCTTATCCTTCGATAAAGTCGATCTAATAACCACACAAACACAATCATGCAATTGAATTCATCGAAGAATCACAGTTGCATACCTATGTATTAGAATCCACTCCAAATTTTGATCCACGTCACCTCCTCCTGAACACGCAAGGCAGATGTGGTGTGCGAGAATCAAAAATGATGCTTACAAATACCAGTCAATTTAATAGTCACAATGAACACCCTTACCTTATCAATGGAATAATTGAAACACTTGCATTGGCAAGAGCAGACATGAACTAAATGGCCAAAAATATAAACTAAAGAAAAATAAGCCAACACTCAACATAACCTTTATCCACACACAACATAAGAAATCAGCACCTGTCCTGCAAAAGAATAATCCATAAACAGCAACTCAAGTAAGAAAACAATTCAGAAAAAGCAGAATAAACAATAAATAGACGTGAAAAAATGAATCACATTGAACTACCAGCTTAACATCAACATGAAAGCTCACATTTACAAATTACAGGAACCCGAGGGAAATTCATAAATATATTTCCCTGTTCAACATTCAACATTTGTTCACAGACCTATTGAACAACAACTAATTTAACTACAGGAGACATCATAAGTGGATTAAATTAGCATGTATGACACAACAACTTAAAAGAGCAAAATAAGGAACTTATTCTTCGAATGAATGCAGCTGTTGCAGTCCACTAAGGTCCTCCACTGTGTACGTAATATAATTGAATTGAAAACCCCATTGAGCCATAAAAAAAACACAAGTTCTTCAAATTACTTAGAACTTCTCCAAATGAATGTACAACAGTCAGTATCTTAACCAAACCTTGCCTCCAGAAGGTTATGAAACTCCTCAAATAAATCCCTTCACATTGAATTTGCCTTCCATCTACTACCAAACAAATTTTCATCATCATTAAAGTCTGCAGCTAAACAATAGCATATGTACAGCAATGGAACATAAAAAGATTTGACCAAAAACCTGAATCCGCCACCACCTTAATTTTACACATCCATCTTACGCTTCGATGAAGTCAATCCGATATCAATCATACAAACACATTCATGGAATTTAGATCATTGAAGGTCCTCCACTGTTAAATAGTATCTACAAAAAAATTGAATTGAAAATCCAATTGATCCATTAAAAAAAAGAAAGTTCTTCAAATTACTTGGATCTTCTCCAAAGTCAGTATCTTCACCAAACCTTGCCTCCAGAAGGCTATAAAACTCCTCAAATAAATCCCTTCACATTGAAATCTTCCATCTACTACCAAACAAATTTTTCATCATTTAAGTCTGCAGCTAAACAATAGCATATGTACAGCAATGGAACATAAAAAGATTTGACCAAAAACCTGAATCCGCCACCACCTTAATTTTACACATCCATCTTACGCTTCGATGAAGTCGATCCAATATCGATCATACAAACACATTCATGGAATTTAGATCATTGAAGGTCCTCCACTGTTAAATAGTATCTACAAAAAAATTGAATTGAAAATCCAATTGATCCATTCAAAAAAAGAAAGTTCTTCAAATTACTTGGATCTTCTCCAAAGTCGGTATCTTCACCAAACCTTGCCTCCAGAAGGCTATAAAACTCCTCAAATAAATCCCTTCACATTGAAATCTTCCATCTAGTACCAAACAAATTTTTCAAAATCCTGAATCCACCACCACCTTAATATATGCTTCGATGAAGTCAATCTAATATCAATATCATACAAACACATTCATAGAATTTAGATAAGAACCACAAATTTTCATCATTAAAGTCTGCAGCTAAACAATAGCATATGTGTACAGCAATGGAACATAAAAAGATACCGATCTTTTGACCAAAAACCTGGATCCACCACCACCTTAACTTTACACATCCATCTTATGCTTCGATGAAGTCCATCTAATACCAATCATACAAATACGTTCACAGAAACAGAATTTAGATCATTGAAGAACCACAACCATATATATATTTACAACTGTGAAAGAACAAGCATAAAAAAAACCCAGAATCAACTTCCGCTTCAAATTTCTGCCCATGGTCATCAACCAAGAGCAGACATGAACTAAATGACCAAAAATACAAATTACAGAAAAATAAGCCAAAACTCAACATAACCTTTAACCACACGGTAACCTAAGAAATCAGCATCTGTACTGCAAAAGAACAATCCATAAACAGCGACATAAGCAAAATAATAACAAGTTTAAACCAGAATAAAAAATCAATAAATAAACATGAAAGCTCACGATTACAAATTACAGGACCTCGAGGGAAATTCATAAAATATATTCCCCCTGTTCAACAACTGTCTTCAATACAAACCTATTGAACAACTACACAAGAAATTAGCATATACGACATCAACTTTAAAAGAGCAAAAAATAAGGAACTTATTCTTCAAATGCAGCTGGCGTCCTCCACCGTGTGATAGTGTCTACACAAAAATTGAATTGAAGAATTACTTAGAAATCTTCTTCAAAAAGTACAACAGTCAGTATCTTCACCAAACCTTGCCTCCAGAAGGCTATGAAACTCCTTCAATAAACCTGAATCCGCCACCACCTTGATTTTATACATCCATCTTATCCTTTGATGTCGATCTAATCACAATCATACAAACACGTTTATGGTATTCAGATCATTGAAGAACCAAAACTATCTACTCCAACATATATATTTACACAGCTGTGAAAGAAGAAACATAAAAAGAAACCAGAATCCGCTTCAAAATTTGATCCACGATCATCATCTCCTTCCACCTATTACAGACATAAAAGTCGAAAGTGGAATTGGTCTGAAATTCAAACAGAAATCTTCCATCAAAAAACAGAAGACCAGAGATAAATCAACTCACATCTTTAAGTATTCCCTTATGATCCTGGTAAATCAATTCATACACAAAACTTCAACTGAAACCCTAGATCGTAAGAAACCTTTCCGACTCATCTCAAAGGATGAGAAAATAACATTGAATTTTGGATCATCTAAGAATCACAGATACAGAAGAAAAGGAAACATAAATAGATAACAAATTCATAGTAACAGATCCAAAACCTGAACCCGCTACACGATCATCCCTCCTCCTACAGCGTCTGATGTGAACGAACAAGCACAGGACTTGGAGTGAAACCCTAGATCTCTAGAGACCTTTCCGCCTCCCTTCTGGAGGAAGATGGAAACCAATGTGAATCAAATTTGGGATGATTTAGGCTGGCAGACTAGGGCTTGGTTATATATAGGAGTTTCTATATGATCTAATGGTTAAGATTAAGCGGTTCTGTGGAGATCTTACGGTAAATAGAAGGTTTCCTTTTTCTAGAACAATTCGTCTTGCCGTAGGTCGGCGCAATTCACTGTTTGCAAAGATAATCTATACGCGTTATTGTTGTTGGGCCTGCTGTACCGGTGGAGGTTGTTAGTTGAATAATATTTTGGGCTGGAGACCTGGAAAGGGTGTGCAAACGGACGGATGGTTGCGGATTAGGGTCACCCGCAACTAAACCGTCAATGTTGTGGATTTGGAAAATTGAACCGTGACCGGCCCAATCAGCCGTGGATTTCACATCCGTGGACCGGATGCGGTTTAACTGCAGATTTAGTCATAAGAAAAAGAAAAAAAGAAAAAAAAAGTAAACAAACAAAACCGATGAGGGAATTTTTGGACATGCTATGCTAGGCATTTCATCAAACAACTTGTGTGCATAATAATGAAAAACAAAGTAACTGAGTTGGAGTAGAAGTATCCAGGGACTAATAAGTCGAAAGGAGAATTCCATAATGTAGATATGAACACCATTCAAAAAAATCAAAAGATATTTGACCGACCAACTCCAATTAATCAAAAGATATTTGAGAAGAAGAAGAGGGTTATTTTTTATTTTTTTATTTTAAGATGGTTGATTTCAAAATGAGGGTTTCGGGCACTTATGTATACTTCAAATTTAGTAAATATTGCTTTAATTAGCCAAAACTTACGAAAAAAATGAAAATTTTATAAACTGATTTCGACCATGGAAATAAAGTTCGGTTACGACATCTGAAGAACAGGTAGCCGAACTCATCTGCAAGTGTAGTTCGGCTAATGTTTCTGAAAATACATGTAGCCGAACTCAGTTTTAATGGAGTTTTTTTTTTCAAAGAAAAGTTTTGTTAGGAGAAGAAAATTGCGACGTAACCGGACTAAAAGTCCGGCTGGGAAAAAAATGAAAAAAAGCTGCAACGTAACCGAACTAAAAAATTGGCCTAGGAAAAAAAGCGAGGGAACAAAACTTTTCTCTGAAAGAAAAAACTCCATTAAAGTTGAGTTCGGCTAGTTCAATAAACTGTTTCACATAATTCCTAGCCGAACTTCTCTCTGCAACTTCTATTTTCAACTCATTTTGATGATTACTACCAAGG